>JASANC010001532.1:0-164557 GCA_030248135.1 Theristus sp. LFF4_11 | reverse complement strand
TTTAACAACAAAATTTTGAGGAAATTTTTTCAGAACCTATTGAAAAAAATCATTCACCTTAACTTTCATCCAAATTTTGCTCAGTAGTGCTTTCTTTTTTTATGAAAATCGGTTATTTAGTCTATTCTAGCGATTTGTTCAAAATCAAGTGCTCTGCTAGTTTTTATTTCTCAAATAAATATGTTTTCAAACTAACCTTTTGCCCACTAATCAAATTTTTGCTGCGAATGACAGCTTGACAAAGAAAAATTTGAATGACCCAAAAAAGTAAATTTTTGGTTTTCCACGCGAAAACCGCTGAAAATTCGCTTGTCCCGCTTTTCTGTCGGTTGATGATCGACAAAATGAAAAGCGGCACGCCACAGTAGTGGTCGAACAACAAGCGATCAGGCCAGGCAGAACCCTGGCTCGTGCGTGGTGGCGTGGCCCGCCTGGGACGATGACCGGCTCATTCGGACAGAGCAGGTCGGTTGGTTTTGTAGACAACTTTCGTTGAAAGTTTTTATGCCCCAAATATGAGCATTTTTTCAACAGAAAGCTATTTCAGATCAGATCAGGAATCGGATTTAGCGACATCGCATCACCCACCATCGAGATCACCACCGAGAACGAGCGGAGGCAGGGCAACGTCGTTGCCAACCTTTTCACTGTTGGCCTGACGACCAGGCTGCGTCGGGCGAATCAGGTTCGGTTGGTTTTGGTGGTCTCCTTTATTGACGATTTTTTCAGGTAAAGGAAGGCAAAAGGCCAGTTGCAGGGTGAAATTTTGGTATTAATATAAGCTTTTTTGATGTGAGCGTATCACATTTTCTTGTGGTTTTGCTATGACCTATTTTTTAAAGGTGTCCCACTGAAATGACGTCATGTGCCGTCAAACATGCGCTTGCCGTTCACTGTAAACCACCTTTCCGTCTAGCCAATTTCTTTCCGTAAACATATGGTGAATGTCGAATCAGTCACACCAAACTGACATTTTAGTGCCTGGACTTTGACAAACGAGCGTTTTCAAAGCAAATGACGTCATTTTAGTCTGGACACGTTTAAATAAATCATCAAGACTCAATGCTCACATAAATGGCAAAGCAGTTGCATGCGTGACGCGGAATTCAAAATGCTGAAATGACCCGAATCTCCGAGATTCTACATAATTACTTGGCAATTTGAATGACCGCAGCGATAGCAAGCAAAAAACTAATTTCCTTCCAAGTCTGCAAATGAGTCGGAGATCCAAAAAATAGATCATATTTTCCAAAAAACTATTTCAGAGCGTCAGTCGGATTGACGACTGTTTTCGCGCGCATCGCGCATCTCCATCAGGGCAGCGACCGACATGGCAGGGCCGTTGGAAGCTTGTTTTAACAAGCAACGATCGATCAAAATCTTGATCGATCTGTATTAGCAACGGCCCTTGCCGAAAACAACCAAGCAACCAGCTGACTGAGCCAACAACAAAACTCCTCGACCGCTTGCGAACCTCGTTGCTGAACCCCGCCAGACCTGCTCTGACCAAACCGGCGTTGCAGAACGCAGAGAACAATAACGCTCGACCAGGAGATTGGTTAGGGTCGCAGGGAGTGGTGAAACTTCTAAAAGTATAAAAACTGAAAACAATTTTTGCGTGAAAAAAGGAGCATGCGTGCCATTAAAATATAAAATCTGGCGAAGTCCGGGGGAGAACAGAACAGGTCTGCGTCGGTGGTGTTTACACAATCGCAACTGGAGCAACGGATCTGATTGTGTTCTGGTAGGTTTTGTTTTTGTGTTCTGGCTTCAAGTTCGTCATCGTGCTTTTTGGAATCTTGGAAAATTCAGCAGTGTGAAATGAACTGTTATTGTTTACAGTAGTTGATTGCATTTTCACCGGTGGTTTCTATGCACAAAACGGCAACAGTGCTCACGCGCGAGTCTGATGTCCGTGACCGTGGCAACTGACGCATTTTGCAATTTCTCTTTGAAATTTTGAGCTTCTTTTCGCAAAGTTGGACACTTTCAGATTGAGTCGGAAGCAATCGCCATGAGCCGGCTCGGCGCGATCTACCACGATGTGCTGAAGATGCCGATCAGGGCCAAGGAATGCTTCAAGGAGTGTCTCGGTCTGGCGAACTCACTGTACCCGCGCGTCTACCTGTACCTGCGGTTAATTGTTGTTGTTTTCGTTGTTTGCGTTTAAATTGCTCACTGATGGAGTTTTTGATGCGGCAATTCAAAATTCAAGTGACCCGCTCGTGTCTGACGGAGTCGGCTCACTTCACCAGTTTTGAATTTCCGTGCCAAGCATGTAGCTGGTTTCCCCTCTGGCGCAGTTGCGGTGATTGTGTTGTGTTGTGAAACGTATTGTGTTTGTTGCAGCATGGCTGCAAAAGTGCAACGCGGTGCTGGCCGAGTATCAAAGCGAGAAGCAACGTCGCGAGGACGAGCAGCACGAGCGTGAGCGTGCGAAGCAACTCAAGAAGATCAAACCGGAGCTCGACAAGTTGGAGGCGGCCGACAAGAAATCCAACGGCGACCTGCTCGCGTTCGTCTGCAAGACGTGGCCGCCGAAAAACAAGAAACACAAGATGGCTGAGCTTGGGCAGAATGAGCGGTCGATGGAGAAGAAAGCGCTGCAGACTGCCGTGTGCCACTACCATCCAGACAAACAGGACGAGCAACAACACGGCTGCGAGTGGAAGGTGCTCTGCGAGGAGATCACCAAGTGCCTCACGGCGCGCTACGAGCGCATGAAGTGCGTCGATTAGATGTGTGCCGTGTGCAGTGCAACTGTGCTTTTCGTTATGTTTGGTTTGATTTTGTTTGCATTTGTTCTTTGTTGTCTTCTTCGTTTGTCTTGTGAACATTTCTATCGTGACTCGTTTTTAAATCAATTCACAATTGCACTGGCTTGTCTTCCTCTTTCATTCATTATCATTAATAATGATCGGTTTTACAACAGTTTTTAATCGTCTCATTTCCAGTAATAAACATCACGATGTCGTTTAGTTAATTTTTTCTAAACGAATTTCTGGGTTTTCACGCAGGTATTTTTCTTTTCTTGCACTTGTTTTTCTGCAGCCGCATGCGAATTTTGTAAGCCTTGTTTGTGAAAATATTACACTTGGTCATTTGTTTACGGCTCTTCGGTGCTACGACGTTTCTTTTTAAATTGTCAGGAAAATGATGGAAAAAGTATTTACTGTTCAATTTTTGTTGGCTGCATTTGAAAATTTCGATTCTTTCTCCGGTTCGGATTTAGGTGCAGTGCGATTTCTGGTTGTGGGGGTTTCCTTGTGGCTCCCTGCTATGTTTGTTGATTTTCATGTTTAAAAAAAACCTTTTCCATACCTTTGAAAACATTGAAATTTTGGTACTTTTTTGATTTGTCACCTTGCCATGTGGCAAAACTGCGCTTTTATGATTCTGTTCGTTGTGTTAAAATTTCTGGTTTGAAAATTTTCTGTTGTTTTTTATGGTTAAAGCGTGTTGATCTTAACAACTGAAATACCGGTCGTAAGCAGCATTCATGAAGCAGCATTTAGTGACGGCGTAGCTTTGTTACAACACAGCCACGGAGTCACTAAATACTGCTTTTATGAATACCGCTGTAGTTTTTTTGTTTTTTTTTCCTTGCGTGGCTCCAGGTTTTTTGGTTTGCTTCTTCGTGTAATTACTTCATCACTTTTCTTCTCATTGCAAAACATTTTTTTGTTCAATCATTGTTCTTGATATATCCAGTAAAACTATTGCTAATTGATAGCTCAATTTTTCCAAAATTTTACTCAAGTCAATCGTCACTTTTTGTGCTCAGCAATGGTAATTTTTTTAGATCTTTGGTGTTATTTGAGTTTATCGGCAAATGATGAACTGAAATTGCTTGCGTTTGGGTTTGTCTTTGGTAGATTCCTAATAAGTAGTGTCAATGTCAAATCAGATGTGGTATTTTGAAATGGAACAGGCACAGTGTTCACATTTTCATAATAAAATGAAAAAATGGCGGTTTGTTATTGTGAAACTTTTTGTGTGCAATTCGCAATGAACGATTTCCGTGCGGTAATGGAGACAATTGTATAATTGATTTGTCATTGATAAAACGACCCGAACAACGACGCACCCAATTGGTGTTCAATTTCGGGTTGTTCAACTTTCAGGCCGGTTTAGCAGTCGCAAGAATGGCCAGTGCCCGTGAAGGTGAGGAGAAGAATCGAAAGAAAAGGAAGACCAAAGCAGCGCCAAGTGACGATCTGATAGCGAAGCGTTCATTTTCTGAAAACACATGCGAGAGTTACATTCAAACAGTTGTGCACGAGTCCGTCTGTGAATTGGCGGACCACATCTTCCACAATCAGGGTGCGTGTTCTCTTCGGTGTAGTTGATGTCGTAACACAGTAAGGCTGCGCTGTCGCGAAAGCATGCACGTAGGCAGGCGCGCTGCTGCGATGTGATAGGGTGCACAGTCTTCAGTCTGGGAGTTGGACACCACATGACAATCAGAATCAGCTGAACGAGCGAGAAATTCTGAATTTGTTTTTCAAGAGCGTTTCACGGCAACGCTGGATGCTTACTTCACTAGTTGCCGCTGTCCAAAGTTGCCACAGTGCAGTGCCACTGCTGAATATCAAAACACAATCCACTGGATTCGAACGATTCCATCGAATACAGGCGAATACCGCCAGGTTAGATTGTTGTTTATTTCGCAAATCTTGATGCTCTCAACATGCCCGTTTGTTTGGATTTTTCAAACTTTTCAGATCTTGCAAGACCAGTTCCTTTTTGTCGTTCACGACGGCGCTTTCAGCGGCGATGATGGTCTCTTTGAAGTGGTCCACTCCAAGAAACGAGCTCTTCCCGGTGGAGCAAAAATGACCGTCATTATTTTGAGCAGCTCAAATGCAGCACAGTCGAGCACTAAGGTGTTTACTGAATATTGTTTTTGAATTTCTCAAAGCTGTTCCATTGTCTTGTTCCATCACGTCCGCTTTTGTTTTGCTGTCACTGCACAGCTGATGTCCGCGTGTTTCATTTCACGTTGCAGCCCGATTGCCTGGTTCGTGTTCCGTTTGAGCTGCATGTGAACGTGCGTCGTGTGTGCAGCGCTGCGCAACTGGCCGACACAATCCGTGGCTTCCAGCGTGCCGTCGCGTTGGCCGTCGACAAACAGCGCAAGGCCGTCAAACCGTCGCTCGACGTGAAACTCGACAAAGTCGGCGACTTCACTGAGCCGCCCGGTCGGTGCTCACATTCGTTTGTTTCCATTGGTGCCTCGTTGCTGGAGCATTTTGACATTTGATCAGAAAATAAACAAAGCCGCGCATTGTTCAGATGGAGCTGCAGACGCTGCGTGCGTGAGAGAGTGGTGGCAACGTATGTTGGCCGTGATGCCCAATGTGACAGGTACCAAACCAAGTCACAACACTTGACAAAAGCACCAATCTGCTGTTGGCTGTGTGTCAACTTTGCAGACGCCCATGCGCGATTCATTGCACACGAATTTCCAAATCCGATCGCCTTGCGAGATGAGCTGCTTCGCGAACGAGAGTACACGCTTGGTAGACTCGAGAACATTGTGGTCGTGCGTGGAGACGGGCGAACCGCAAGCGAGAGGCGTATAGGCAAAGAGTTGGCACGCAAGATCTGCACGCTGCTTACCACGGTTGATCCGATGGAAATGATCATATCGTGATTGTTTGCGTTTTATTGTGCGTGCCCTGTGAACGGTCAATAAATAATCTTGTTTTTCTGCGGTTTCGAGGAGAAAGGTTGGAGAATACATGCAAAGAGAGATTCAAAGAACCAAAGCGGTCTTGGACAGACTGTGTTCATTGTTGTTTGTTGCTAGCAATTGTGATGACGTTGTTGATGGCATGTTTTGTCAAGCACAACTTTTCAGGCATTTTTTAGCAGTCGGCACTTTGAGAATGTCGCTGAATGAGCACTACCCGTTCGCAGAGGCGTGCAACCTGGCAGCGCTGTCCATCGTGCAAGTGCTGCAGGTGAGCATGTTTTTCTTGAGGATCGGTATTGCCTTTGTCACGGCTGCATGAAAAGTCACTTGTTCCAATTTGAAGCGCAGTGAATCACGCGGCTACCGTGAGAAGGCGCTAGCAATGTTCAGTGCTGGCACGATGGAGGAGCTGAACATTGCGTTGGCACAGGCGCTGTTCGAAAAGGGGCACCATAAGAAAAAAGGTTATTCTTCTGCGAACTGCCATGCGAACACATCAACCTAAAGTGTTCCATTTGCCAGCATTCGATTGTGAACTCCAATATCGACAATTCTTTACTTGCAGGCAACCGCCACAGCACCGAACACTCTGCTCAAGCGTGCAGGTTGGCACCAGTTCCATCGAGCACCCATCAGGCGGTCGACTGCAACCAGCAGCACGTGTGTGCAGCGCCGGGCGTCACCATGAACGTGTCGCACTTTGAGCGTATTGCTGCCTTCTCAACGGATAGCACACTCGAATCGGCTGTGCACGCTGCAAACGCTCAGTTCGAGGACATCTTTGAGGTTGGCTGGCTGCGCTAAAACACTGCGAACGCTTACAATTCAATTTTCTTTGGTACTGGCGGTCACTCCCAAACTGGTCACTGCAACCAATTAGCATGTCATATTTTGGGTGTGTTTTACTGTAACATCATACATGGTGTTCATAACCTACAGGCTTCATCGATGGTTGACAGCACCATTCGGAGCACGTTACAGGCGGCTGGGAACGATGACGCCGAACAAAAAGAGGAACAACAAAGTTTTGGTTTCTCATCCAGTGACGAAAGTGACGGCGAACAGGAATACAAACCTGATGTTGACCGTGTACGTCTCCTGTGGTCAGTTCTATAAAAAGTGAATAGTGCTTGAAAAGTGAATAGTTCTACTCCAGGGTGTCCCAAAATTTAGACCTTGACAAATTCCGGTTGAATACTTGAACCACAAGTTCATCTTTGACCGAAGTTTCCCATTGATTGGATTGATATTTCTAATTTCCACGCAAAACTGTTTGTCTTTGAAGCTCATGTCTCGATTATTTTTCCAGAATTTCTTAAAGACTAACTTTTGGAACACCCTGGAGTAAAAACGTTCACTTTTCAAACACTATTCACTTTTATAGAACTGACCACTGATTCCAATCATTCAGATTCTGCATCAAGGAAATACTGTTTTGAGAATGTGCTACTGTCTGATTGGCTGCGCAACCAAAATAACTGTGAAATCCAAATTGCACTGTTGCCCTTTTCACTGTTACAAGTTTTCCCCTTTTCACAGGAGCCGCTGTTTTCGTCTGATTCCGATGACAGTGAACACGAGCGAATCATAGCTGGCAGCCAGGACATGCTAGTCGGTGGTGGTGTTCGCTCGAGCCGAGTTGCTCTTGCCAACCAATCTATGGCCGATTTGTTCACGTCTGATTCCGACTGAATGTATTGTATTGTAGCTTGTGGAAACTTGTTATCAGCATAATACTGTTTACGTGCGACTGCAATGATATTGTTTCTGCTGTCTCTTTGTTTGTTTGTTTACTACTTTGTTTACTTTGCCAAGTTGCCAACCAGTGCTGTCGTACGTTTTGCTCCTGTCAGTTTTGTCCTCAAATTTATTTCGTTCCTGTTGCATGGTGTGCTGGCAGTGAAACATCATTTCACAGCTGTGTTTTATTGATATTTTATCAGCAGATTCAAAACAAATACTTGTATCGCATTCCTTATCGGTTGTGGTCGTTTGTTGTTTCTCCAGCCAAGCAGTGTGTTGGGTTTTTATCAATCAGTGTGCTTTTGAATAAAATCCAGTGCAAACTATTTCATTAATTTTGGCTGTCTGGCTGGATCGTGCGTTTTGGTTCAAAATTCCAACACCAATATTTGCTGTGGATCCAACACCAACACGCGATGAATCATGGAATGAGTTGAATTGAAACGTTGAGTTGAACTTGAACCCATGGAAGAACTCAGTGAGAGCATGCTTGTCGTTGGGATCGGCGGTTGCACGTGCAGTGGCAAGACCACGGTCACCACGGCGCTCAGTCGTATGCTCACTCGGCTGTGCGTCAGCAACTGTTGCCTGAATCAAGATGACTTCTACAAGCCAGTGTTCGACATCGCACCTGTGGTCGAGTTCAACAATGAAATGGTAACAAAAAACGGGTTTTGCGTTTCTAAAAACCGACTCTTAACGTGAATCCGGTCCAGGTTCGCCGCTACGATCACCCAGAATCGGTTCTGTGGCCGTCGATGTTGCGCAAGCTGCACGAACACGAACGAGCAAAGTCGAGCAAAGTGTGCCTTGTTGAGGGGAATCAGATATTTCTGGACGCATCACTTGACGCCGCGTTTCACGTGCGTTACTTCATGACACTGCCGTTTGAAGAGTGTCGAAAACGCCGATTGACCAGGGTCTACGAACCGCCGGACGTGCACGGATACTTTGAGCGATACGTTTGGCCCGCTTATGAATGGCATCTGCAGAGGGCGCAACAGCACGAGAAAACGATCAACTTCATTGATGGATGTGAGCCGACGGAGAGCACAACGCAGAAGCTACTGATTGATGTGTTGCAACGGGTGTTCATCAGTGACTGGTTGCATTTGCAGTATGAACCGATTGACGTGCAATTGGCCATTGGCTATGTCACTGCACCGGCGAATGGAGCAATTTCCGTGTTCATTGGTGCGTTTGCATTCATCCAAATTAGCTGCAATCCTGTGGACACACACAGAAAACAGTACCTCGGTGCCTTGGACACAGGCTTATTAGACACCAGCACATCCCACCGTTACCCCATGGTGTAGCTCGGAATCACCCGCTGTCGACTCTCATGATGCGACCAATCAGCGTTCTCGATTCGAATTTGCAGGCACGACGCGCGACAATTTCGACGGGCGTCACGTGACCCGTCTCGAATATGAAGCGTACCACGCAATGGCGAAACAGGAGATGCAGAAAGTGTGCAATGAGACACGCGTCAACTGGCCAGACGTGAATCGAATTGCCATTGTGCACAGGCTGGGGTCGGTGTTGGGTCGTTTCTT
Source organism: Theristus sp. LFF4_11 (assembly GCA_030248135.1). Lineage (NCBI taxonomy): Eukaryota > Metazoa > Nematoda > Chromadorea > Monhysterida > Xyalidae > Theristus > Theristus sp. LFF4_11. The sequence goes on along the minus strand of JASANC010001532.1, from coordinate 155,560 downwards.
CAGTTATCCTGAGCACAAAACGTTGTTTCATTGTTTTGTCACTGCAGCAGTGTGCCGGTGTGCGAGTCATCGGTTGTGATCGCAGTCAGCTGCGCCCACCGTGCTGCTGCACAACAAGCCAGTCAGCACATCATCGAACAGCTGAAACGAACGGTGCCCATCTGGAAAAAGGTCAGTATTGTGCGTTGTTCAATACCAACTGTCAGCTGTCTTCTTTTATGAAATCTCCTATCTTTATCGCAGGAACTATACTCGGACGACGAACAAAAAGGCACATGGAAACAGAACAAGGAATCGCAGTGGATGAACAACAATTGCAATAACAACAAGCACGACAATGCTAGCTAGCGTTCGCTGGTTTCTCGTGTTGCGGTTGCGTCATGTCAATATAAGTGCTCCAAATGAACAACGTCTCTTGCACAGCGGCCTCGGCACAGTACAGCTTCGTTTTGCTGGCCTCGTACTGATGCAGCGTTTGCTTCTCGGCCGGCGTCATGTATTGCTCGTCGACCTCGTTCATCTGACGCTGCTTCGTGTCGTCGTCGATGGCCGTGTCCGACCTGATGTTCGCCACGATCGTCAGCATCTTCTCGTGACGCTCCACCAGACTCCTGTGTTGTGTTTGCTGTTGTTGTGCAAATTATGGCAGAACGTTCCGTGCCAGTCGTGCAACAGGCACGATTTCACTTGGAATGAAACCTGATGAAACAGGCTGCTGAGACTCGGTTGACTTGCACAGAATTCTGCGCAAACGCACAACTCTGGAAACTCAAATTATAAACCTCTTTCGAAAGTCTTAAATGATTCAGATCGTCTCTTTTGCAAAAAAAACTCCAGAGTTCCTCTCTTCCTGGTCTCAGAGGGTCTCCCCAGAACGGTCTGCCACCAACAAATGTGAAATCGGCCTCTGTTCTGGCCTAGTTGTGCAGCACGTATCTTTGTTTGTATTGTCGTCAGGGTCAGTACCAATATAAACCATTATTGGCAACAAAGGATCAAACCAACCAGCATCTTTCATGTGCGTCGTGTGATAAATGTAGTTTGCGGAGCAACGTGAGAAACAAACGGACAAAACATTGAACAATAAACATCGACATGACCGACCGACATCGTTCACGGTCGTGTTGCCTGCGTGCCTGCAGATTGCGCAACGTCCGGAAACAGAGCTCTTGCTGGAGTCGTGCTTGCCGCAGCAGGTCGACGTAGAACAAATAGTGCGTCCGTGCTGGCACGTAGTCGCTGGTCTTCGACATTTCCTAACAAACATATCATCCTTCAGTCTTTGTATCGGGACTCCGTTGAAGTACTGGTCCAAACCCAAAGGTCAAGGGTTCGACCCCTGCACGGTTTTCCACTCATTCGCGCAGTCACCTTCACGTTGACGTAGTGTTGATTGAGCATCTGATGAACCAAATGGCGTGACTCCTTGTGGTCAACCATGGCGAGTTTGTCAATGTCATTCTGCTCCAGAAATCCCTTGTCGAGCAACAGTCGAAAAATGCGAAGGCCTTTCTTGTCGAACTTCTCTTTCACGATCGTCTCCAAGGAGCGACGACACAGCAGCTGAACGGCACGTCCAAAGTCTGCAAACAAACAACGCTGTCTGACTGTCATTGAAAAGGGAACAAGTGGAAGGATGTTTGAAGCTGAAGCACTCATGTTCACCAACCCACACTGAATATACCACCGCCACTATCTCCCGACTTGCACACGATCATGTTCTGAAAAGTCATCACAAATTCGAAAAAGTGAAACGAATATAAAAAGCATAATTTCCGACCTGCTGATCAGCCATAAACTTGAGTCGATTTTCAATGACTGATCTGGATAGTGCACCACCAGAGTTCGATGATTCAGCCAGGCGGTAAATCTAACAAAAAACAAAATCGGTTTCGAGCACTGGCGTTGCACCAGTAGTCAATTTTAATTTCTTTACTTTTTTCCAAAATTACAGTTTCACTCACATCACTCGCTGCCATGCTCGCACTAACTGACGCACGTTGTGTTGATTTCAGTGCGCTCATTTTCAGCATGAACGTCGCCACTTCAACTGTGGTCTTCAAGAGAAAATTCAACTTCTATTGCATATTTTCAAAAGCTGCTCGACTTGTGTAACAGTGCAGTTTTTGGCCAGGCCGAAATGCAGAGAACCATCTTACAACTTGGTTGATTTGGCGCTTTCTGCAGAACAACAACAGACCGCGTCAGCAAACGAAGCAATCGAAGTCAGAATTAGGTGATCACGCAGATAGCACTCGAATTGGTCAACGTTCAGCTGCCAGAGCATGTCCGTTGGCGATGCTGCTTCTGTTGGCGCCTTCCGCTTTCGGTTTGAACTCGATGCCTCTACCGTTTCTGCCGATGCTTGTTCTGCATGAAAGCTAACATCAACTGGCGTATGTTGAAAACTAATTTTTCAAAGACAAACTACAAACAGCACAACGGTTCAACCAAATACCAAAATCGTCCGGCAACACAAACGCCAATGGTGCTTGACTTTCATCGGCGACCGGAAATCCGTCAGTGGCAATCACCGTTGGCGATCGCATGATGAACTGTGCGCGAACCATTTCTTTGAACACTTGCAGAAATTTCGAGTGCAGCCCGACTGAAGTGAGCATGGCAGCTTGGAAGGGCAGTGTGTTTTTAGTGTTCACAAGGAAACGACAGCTTTTCGAACTCCATTCAAAGTAACGCTGTTCTATGACGCAACGAACGTTGCTTGCTTCTGTGCAGTATCTGTTGCAGAGTCAACCGAGCGTTCACAGCGAGCTCGAGTGCAATCGCCTCGCCAGCCTGAGCGTACAGCGTTTTCGCAGCGAGCACATAACGCGCAACACGCAACAAATGCACGAATCGACGTTGCACGAACACGTACGACACACGATTACGCTCTTCCAGTCGGGCTTCCACCAGACCAAAATGCAACAGCACGCACAACGCTCGACGAACCTGAAAGCTTTGCGCAAACCTTGGCTTACTGTTTGACGAGACAAGCAATTACGAGCTCAGTTAACTAAAGCCAAGAAAACAACGAACCAAATTGATGGGCAGTTTCAAGCGAAAGCACAACAGCGACAATGAGGCAGCACCATTGCTCAAAAGATTACCACCAACGGCGCTGACGCACGTGCCAAGTTTGTCTTTCATCCAAAGCTCCGCCAAATCACGGAATTGTTGAGACATTTTCTTTTCCTTCCTTTCAAGATGAACAAAAAAACATCAAGATTCAACATTCAAGTCACAATAAAGAGGTGGTGGTGGTATTCGGGTTCGATCGAAATTTTTTTCAGTCTTTTTGAATCGGGATTTTTTTAATTAATTTTTTCAGTAACTTAAAAAAACGAATTTTGGCCATAAAAATTGTACTTTCATTTGAAAATGTGTTTGAGACACTTTCCATACACTTTTTTTTGTAGAAAGTGTCATTATGCTGTTTTGCCCAGAGTTTCGTGTAAACTTCGTTTTTGGCAGAATTTTTTTGATAATTTCTACTTTCAGGTCAAAGATCGACGAGCAAAGTCCAGATACCGATAGAAGCTTTTGCAATTGGTTTCATGATATGATCTCGTTAATGGACTAAAAGGCAGTAAATTACCTTGTTTTTACGCTTCACGCATAAAATGTTTTTGCTCAATTTTTGGGCAAAAAATGCCCAGGGCAAAAATCTAAGGTCAGATTCGAATTCAGCGACTCCGAAAACCCCCTGTAGAACCAAAAATGAAAATCAAAAATTTGTGTTTATGAGCTCAAAAAATGTTTTAAAAAATGACGTAATTTTTCAAAAAAAGTAATTTTAACTAGCGTCGTGGCGCCTCAGGGACTCCCTTGCAAGGGCTCATTCATACAGGGCCTTAAAGAACTCCGCAAGATCTTTCACGTGAATATTGTGTGAGGTTCCAGAAACTGTGCAACAACGAGATACGGACGGTAGGGCTAAAAAGGTGCACTTTGCGAAAAATCGCAAAAAATCGAGGGTTTTTTAACTTCCGCACCCTAAAAACGAGTGTGTATGTAGGCTATGTATGTAGGCCAACCCCTTTATAGGCATAATCAGGGGGTACTCAGGGGGTACTAAACCTGAAGCGCCTTGATTAGTAGAATGTCCCTGCACCCTTGGTTGAAAAACTTTTCCATGTATCACGGAATGTTCCTAGCCCCCCCCCCACTCTTATTTGCAAACGGTGTTAATTTAAAAATAAACCGGGATCTTCACTTTTTTCGAACCCTCCAGTCCATTGACGTCGAACGAGGATAATTTTCATGATTGCATTTTCACCATGATCAAGTTTGCATGTATCGCACTTTTAGAACTAAATTCGGCTGTTTTAGCTCTTAAAATTTGAAAAAAAATCATGAAAATTATGCTCCTACGTAAGTAAGCCAAATAATTCGAAAAAATTTCCTCTCATAAATATGCTCTGACACCCTCATTTTTGGCACAATTTTTTCAAAAATTCAACAAAAAATTTCTTTTACATTACCATATAAAACCGTCAGCAGTAGATTTTGGTTTGGATTGGATCGTTTCACTGCTGGATTGGATTTTAGGCTTGAACAACTTTTGGAGTGAAGTTTTTGATCGTCGCAAAGGTTGGCTTAATGTTCTCGATGCAGCCAAGATGACAGTTCGTCTCAGTCACATTGTGAATTCTGAGCGTTCGAGCACTCCGAGCTGCACCGTCTGAAAGTGCAACTTTAGTTGGTTGCTGTTTCGTGGAGTGTCGTGGCGTCGTCATCATAATTGATAGAATTTCAAGCTGGTAAGTTTTCTTTCACTTGAGCTGGTGGATAATCAGTGGCGTTTTGAGGGTCAAACAAAACGCAAGAAGATGCATGATGTCGGTTTGGAAAAAAGGCAGATGAGGTCAACAAAACAGAATCTGAAAAGTTCAGCCATACAGGACTCATTCGGGAGGCCTTGCACATCAAATGTGGTCCTTCAAAATGACGGTTTCTGTTTTTTAACAACCCTACTCCACACTTTTATAAAACTGGCCACAGCCCACCCACCGCCCACGCGTACGGCTTCATATTTAAAAGTACATGTACGGTGGAGGTGGTCCTCTTCCTCTTTAACACAGGAAAGAAAAAAATGCAAAAACCAATTTGATCATTTTTCACCTTATAAAAAAGGCTTGACTTAGGATTAGGATTAGATTTAGGATTAGGAACCTACAACGACTTTATTGCAAGCATCATCTGGTCGAAAATCAAAAATCATTTTTTCAAAATTTTTATATATGAATACCAATCCCGCCCACGTCCCACAGTCGTTCAAAATTTATCAGATCCTGCTTAGTGCTTGCTTGCTCGGAGTGGACTGTGCGACTGTCGATGCCATTTTGATTGACAGATTTTTGCTTGCAGACAATATTACTTAAACTCAAGTTGCGTAATCAAACGGTGTTCCACTTTTTTCTTCGCATCCGTTTTCGCAAGAATGTTGGTCAAAGTGCGGCGCAGTGCAGTCAAAGCACTGTGTTTGTGAATTTTTCATTGTCGTCATCTGCTGGTGTTCATTGCAGCCGACACTGCGTATCCAGTTTTGGCGTGCATCGGATGGCAAGTACGAAGTGTGTGGCAAGGGGCCACCGTTGACATCGAACAACTTGGTGCCTGCGCTCTACAGACTGACCAGCAATAAATCACACGAATGTCCGTCGCGTGCATCCGCACCGGCCGAATGGATAAATGACATGCCTTATCAGGTCAGTGGCCAGTTTTATAAAAGTCAGCAGTTCAGGAGTGTTTTGAGGAGTAAATTTACTCCTCAATTTTTGTTCGGTTTTATAAAAGACTTCTCATCTCCTCACTCAAAAAATCTTACAAGTCAAATTCGACTTGCAAAAATCTGAATAGCATGTTTTTTGGAGTTTTGGTTTGATTTTGTCGCCGGTTTTGATGTAAAAACACGATACCTTTTGGTTTTCTTCCATTCAGACTTGGTTTACAAGCAGAAACAGCGACAGTGAGACATAAAATTCACCGCTGAAAAAACGAGAATCGCGCTCTGAGAGGTTTTGGATTGAGGAGTGTTTTGAGGAGTAAATTTTTAACACGTGTTCTACTCAATTCACTCAACTCCTCACTCCTCAACTCCTCACTTTTATAAAACTGGCCACAGATGAACAATCGCTCCGTTTCAAATTTGGTGGCTGTTAATTCAACTTCTCGATTTCACTTGCAGGTTGAAAATGTGGAGGACGCTGGTGGTGCTGCGATCATGTTCTTGATGAATCGGGGCCAGCATTTTAGGGGTTTCAACGATTATCTGGCAAGCTCTGCTGTGTTCATGCAACTTCCGGGTTGATCTTTGTTTGAAACACAATTCATTTATATTTTCAGTTTGGTGATTTTCGGAATCCGTACTTGAACGACACAACAACGACAATTCCTGTGTTTTATTGGTATCGCGACCAGTGGGAACTTCTGCTGGTAAGAATGTTGCTCATGATCACGTTGATCACGTGCGTTTCAATTGGCATTGCGTTTTATTGCCAATATCATGCTGCCAGCGCAGCGCTTCAATTTGAATCATAGGAAATTCGCGGGCTTGGTTGTATGACCATGGAAAATGTTGGAACGATTTCACTTTTTTTCACAGGATCTCGGCAGTGTTTCATCACTTTCGTTGCGTTTCTATCGGCCGTTGACGTTGTCATTCGATGCAGCAATGCTGATCATTTTCTTGATGGCTGAGTTCTGTATTGTTGTTGGCGGAGTCGCATCCGGAAGACGCCGTTTCAATCTGTACGTTGTTGTGGAAACAGAGGTTCCGTTTTGTTTTTTGCAGTTGTTTCGACAGTTTTTTTAGAAATCTAAATCCATTTTCAGGTGGTGCGACGAGCTCGCGCGAGCCGAACGCCGCCAACAAAAGTTGGATCGACTGGCTGCGGATTTGGCGGCGCTTGAGCAACAACAGTCACTACAGGAACAAGCAGCGACGGAACAATCGAGTGCAGTGACACCAGCAAACGTGGATGTCGGTGGTGTGGTGAGCGCACATGGTACACCAGCAGCACAGCCAGCTGGCACAACAACAACAGCACAAACTGCACCTGAAGAGACACAACCGAAGCAGCTGGCCGCATCCGGCGAGCAGCAAGCGTCTGAGCACGAACGCCGGCCGAGTCAAGAGCACGAGCCGTCAGCGACGCCATTCACCTGGCTGTCACTTGCTGTCATGGTCGTGCTGATTGTTGGCATGCTCCTGTCCGCCTATTATTTTCGATCTGTTATGGGTAACACTGTTTTCGAGTGCTTGCAGCTGAGTTGAGTTGAGTTGACAGTTGAGTCCTCAAAGGCAAACACCAGTGGAGTGATCCAGTCAGCTAAGAACACTAAAGGCCCGTTCATACAGAAGTATGTGCATACGACACGTCACGTCGTCACGTTTTGCGTTCTCGCGTGCTACCGTTCACTCACACAGAGGTATGCATGTACGGCACGGCACGTTAGGTGTCGTGCTATTGCATATTACCGTTCATGAAGACGTGCCTTTGACGTACGTCGACATACGTCAGGCAAATGTACTTTTGCGGCCCAAGAGATTGCGGCCTGGACGATTGCGGCCGAAGCGTAGCGGCCTGAAGGATTGCGGCCTGGACGATTGCGGCCGAAGCATAGCGGCCTGGACGATAGCGGCCTGGACGATAGCGGCCTGGGACGATTGCGGCCTGGGACGATTGCGGCCCGGGACGATTGCGGCCCGGCACGATTGCGGCCCACAACGTTTTCATGCTTTGTCACCTTTCCAGGTCAATTTCTATCTATCTAGAATATTTGCTCCAGCCATCTATATCGCCCCCCAACACCCCTGCTCTGGAACAGCAATGGTATAAGCCATCGTCATCGTCGTGTCTGCTGCGCTTGCGTCAAATCGATCGTTGATATTTGCGCCAATATTTGCGCCGCTGTTAGCAATATAAATTGAATTAAATGGAAATTGAATTGAAATTGAATTGAATTGAATTGAAATGAACTGTTGTTTGTTGTCCGAATCCCTATGTTTGAAAATCCAATATTTTGGAGGTTTGATTTGAAACAAAAGCTGGGGAGGTTAGGGTTGTTTAACAAAAATCGAAATTTTTTATGTGATTAAAAAATGCCGATTAAAAAATTCGAAAATTTCTCCTCTAATATGCTCTGAAAACCTTAATTTTGGCACAATTTTTCGAAAGTTCAACAATTTTTTTTGATATTACCTCGTAAAACCGTTAGTAGTCGATTTTGGACCGTTTTACCGACTGATTTTAGGTTTTATTTGGTTAGATTCGACAACTTCGGCGATGAAGTTTTTGAGCGTTTCACAGCTTGGCTTACTTACCATTTCCGATGCAGATAAGGTGACAATTCGCCTCGCAATTTGATTTCTGAGCGTCCGAGCTGCTCCGTTTGCAAGCGCCACGTGGTCTGGTTGCTGTTTCGTGTCCTGTCGTCGCGACATCATCAGAACTGATCGAATTTCAACCCGGTATGTGTGTTTTCATTTGAGCTGGGGACAATTAGTGACGTTTTGTGAGTCAAAACACAAGAAGAGGCATGGTAACGGGTTGGAAAAGGGGTAAATGAGGTCACCCAAACAAAATCTGGAAAGTTTTCGGGAGTCATTCGGGAGGCGCTTGCACATCAAATGTGGTTCTTCAAACTCCCTGGTTGATTTAGCACAACTTTAATTTCTGATTTTTTTCAATTTAAAAAAATGAAGATTTAGGTTTTTTTCAACAACCCTAGGTGGGGTCTCTGCCTGAGGACTCGACTCGAGACAAAAGAAGATTTTCAGATATTTTCATAAGAAAGTACAGTTATAATGTTTAATGAGAATTTTTTGTTGGTTTAATTTTAAATAATTTATTGGTAATTTAAAACTTTAATAACAAATTAAACAAAAAAGGCTCAGATGAAATATAGCTCTGCTCGGCGACAAGGAAAGCAAGGAAAGTTGAGCATGGAAGATTTCGATTTGGGGTTCTAAATAAAACATAATTACAAATCAGTAAACAAAAACAACTTTTTAAAAAAAAAAGAATTGAAAACTCGTGTGCGAGAATAACATAACCAGCTGCGTGCGACAAAGACAATGACAACGCTTTAAAATTTCGTGGGCCGCAATCGTCCCAGGCCGCAATCGTCCCGGGCCGCAATCGTCCTGGGCCGCAATCGTCCCGGGCCGCAATCGTCCCAGGCCGCAATCGTCCTGGGCCGCAATCGTCCCGGGCCGCAATCGTCCCAGGCCGCAATCCTTCAGGCTGCAATCGTCCAGGCCGCAATCCTTCAGGCCGCAATTGTCCTAGGCCGCAATCCTTCAGGCCGCAATCCTTCAGGCCGCAATGCTTCGGCCACAAAGCTTCGGCCGCTATCTAATGGGCCGCAATCGAACGCACGCCCATACGTCAGCATGCGTCAGTATGAACGGCCCCTAAGACTTGACCACAAAGCCGAGTGTTCACAGATGTTCTGCTGGTGTTGCAGTGTGGATCTTCATCGTGATCTTCATGCTCGGTGGGGCGACCGCGCTATACACGTGTCTGAGTGCGTTGTGCGCGCCGTGCCCGTGCGGCCAGTGTCGGGTGTGCATGTCCGTGAACGATTTGTCGCAGTCGCTGTTGCGGCGAGAGTTCGCCCCTCGGTGGCAGTGGTGTCACGCCACACCAAAGTGGATCAGTGTGCTGATTGCTGTCGTCAGCGTTACACTGCCGATCGTTTGGTGCATATACCGCGATGCCGTGTCAGTCACAGAGCGCTCTGTTTCGGTGTTTCATTAAAACAATTGTTTTGTGACATGGTGTGTGTTTTCAGCTATGGTTTTGTGTTGCAAGATTTGCTGTCCGTCTGCTTCTGTATACATTTTCTGCGTACGCTGCGCATGCCAACATTGAAGGTTGGTGGTGTTTTGTGTGTTGCGGTTTGACAGTGGTTTTTTTGTAAGTGGATTTCGTCAGCTGTTAAAAAGCTTCAATTGTTTAATCAGTTCGATTTATTCGAATTTACTAGCACGTGAATGACCAACTGTTATGGTTAAAAACACTGCTAGTGTTAAAAACAAAACCTTTTGTTCACAAATGGTTGTGCATGCTTACAGGGCATCACAGTGTTGCTGTTGATAATGCTCATCTACGATTTGTTCATGGTCTTCATGACGCCGTTGTTCACGAAGGTGCTTTTACGATGGTTTTTGGAAACTTTTATTATCCTGAGACGTGTTTTGTGAGAACGTTGTTGAGCAAGTTGACATACATGTTTGCAGTTGGCACAAACTGTGATTGTTTGCAGAACGGCTGCAGCATCATGGTCGAAGTTGCGACTGGCATGGGCTGCGCACCCCCGCAGCCACACGCTCAGCAACTGCCGCCTGTCGACGTTGACCAGCCTGAGAACGTTCGTATCGCTTGCTTCCATGATCGTTCGATGGACTTCTCCAACAGAAACGGTGTTCGCTTGCTCGTTGCAGATTCCGATTTTGTTCAAAGTGCCACGCTTGAGCGACCCAATGCTGCCGTGCTACGACATGAGCGTTGAAATGCAGTACAAACCGATGATACTTGGCATGGGCGATGTCATTCTGCCAGGTTCATTTAGCCTGCCCATCGTTGTCTCCATTCAAATGTCTGTTTTTCGCTCGAACTTGATGTGATGTATCGCTCAGGTTTGCTGGTCGCATTTTGCTTTGGCGTTGACTATCTCCGCCAAGTGCCATTCTTCTTGTACGGTGTTGTCGTGTGCGTTGGTGAGTGGCTGAATGTGCAGCATTTTATTGCGAAACTTTTTAACTAATGGTTATTTGGTAGTTTCTGCCTTTTTGTAATTTCAACACTGGTTCGTATTTTCATCAGCCGTAATCTGCTGTTTTATTGCAACAACGAACTTTTTGAGGTAAATGCATTGCGTCGCCAAAAAGGTCTCCGTGCGATGTGTTTTCTTTCAGTTCTGCGACTGAATGCGCTTGCAGACGTTTCATGCTTGATGGTCAATCGTTACTCAAGCGTATCTCAGGGTCACTTCACCAATTTTGAAACGCCGCGTCATGCATGAAACAGCTTACATCTGCAAAGCGCGCATTGAGTCTTAGAACCAAAGCTGACACAGTGTTTTGTTCCATTGCAGCCTACGCACTCGGTCTCGTGGTGACGTTTGTTGCGTTGCTGTACATGGACACCGCGCAGCCAGCACTGATCTACCTTGTGCCATTCACGCTGCTTGCTGTGTTCATCACTGCATTGTTGCGCCGCGAGTTGACACCGTTGTGGAGGGGAGAACTGGTTCGTCACACTACTGTTCTTGGTTGTTCCTGTTAAAGAATGGAGTTCATTTGAATGCTGTTACTGATTGGTTGCATCAAAAGACGTTAGCTGATCGCAAGCTTCGCGCGTATGCAACAGCCAATCAATGTACAAAAACGTGTTGAAGGCCAAAGTGAGCGAAAGCCTGCCAATCAACGACGTCGACCAAGCGGCGGCGCGTGATGGCTCACCTCGCGTCAACTACAATGCAGTTGTTGCTGGGCAATCGTGATTCGTCACTCGTGAACAGTGCTGCCAGTTGTGCCATATCGCTGTGAACCATGAACAGTTGACGCTGTTATCACCATGATGAATCACTATTTATTATTTTTGGTGAACTTTTATTGTTGCATTTTGTTATTTTGATGAAAAATTCAAACAAGCCAAAAACACTCAAGAGCTTGATTGTTTAGAGAACTGTACTGAAAACAGTGCCTGTTTATATGGAGTTGCACAACTTTGTTTTTCTTCTTATTGTTTCTTGTTCTTCGTTGTTTCTTGTGGGCTTTCTTTCCTTCTATGCTTACGCTTTATTTATCGTTTGTTTCATGTGCGTTGTTTATTTTCTGCCGTTGTTTGCTCATTTTGTACTGAGTTTTACAACGATATTCGCTGAAAAATAAGCATGAATTGTGAATTGTGAATCGTGAATTTGCAAAAAAACAAGCTTTTTCACATATGGAAAGGAACGAAATGGAAGATAAGCACAGTGGTGACTAGACATTGGAAAAATTCACACAGAAGACGCAAATTATTATCTTTTCTTTTGTCCGGAGACTCAATTCGTGCATATAGTGGCCCTGGATAATTTGTAGTATTAGCTGATTGGTTGCCTGAACATCAGGTTCAAAAAAGAAATTGGAATGGACATTTTCTTTTTTCTAGCTTTGTGATTTCTGTGCGTTTGCTTTGTGTGGACAGACAGACAGTGAGATTTTGATGGAAAAAATATTTTTTTGTGATTTATGAGATGAAGACATCAAAAGCAGCGGTTTTTCATGTCAAAAAACTTCATATCGTTTCAAAAAAGAGCGACGGCGACGACAATTGGAAACCTGAATTCGCTGTCAAACGGTAACTGCTTTAATTTTTTTGATTAAGAAAAACGTTTTGGAGGATTTGTGTGACGTACATTTTGTAAAAAGCAGACGTGTTTTGCTGTCAATTCCTTTTTCCAAGAACAACGACGACGGCGACGACGACTTTCGTTATTCTTTCTTTGGCAAATTGACATTTCGTTTTGAAAACTGTTTTTTGTCGCCTCCGTGGCCCGGTGGTTAGCACGTTCGCCTTCAACTCAGAAGGTGACGGGTTCGATCCCCCACGGAGGATGACAAACTGCCGCCAGTGTAGCTCTCTACTCTAATAACTACACTCGTTTTCAACTAAAGCTTTCGGATTCGCTGCCCTGCGGGGATACGACCGCAGGCCACCGAAACCGAAATCAGGCTAAGATCACTGGTGCCCCCAGGACAGAGCGGGGCTTAGAGGCTGTCCCCCTCACGTGGCGAGGGTATTGGTTCCACGGGATGGTGAGCCGTCCGTTCCCCAATCCCACCGGAGTTTGGTACCTTCGGGTTTCCGGAATCGGTGGGGGGCGTGCTTCAAATATTAAAAAAAATAATTTCTGTTTTTAAAACTTTAATTTTAAATTTACAGCGACAATTTCTGTAATTTGTTGAAATTTTTTTCGAAGGGAAACGTCGTCGTCGTCAGTTATCGTTCTTTTTTCAGACAAAAAAGTTTCTTTGCCATGAAACTTGCTTCTCTTGATTTGTCTGCAACTCACAAATCAGGAACAAGATTTTTCCATCAAAATCTCAGTGTTTGCCAACGCAAAATAAGTGCACAGAGACAGAAATCACAATATTCAGAAAAAAAGAAAAAATTTCTTTTTTCAACCTGATCTTCAGGCAACCAATCAGCTAATACTACAATTATCCAGGACGACTATAGATAAGTAAACAGGTTTAAGCATGACGCAAGAATTCAAAATTGGTAAAGTGATCCGAGCTCCCCAAATAAGACCGGGTCACTTAGCTATTTTTAATTGGCCCATGAAGATTGAGTCCTTTCTTTTCCACGACTGCAAACGCATTGAGACACAGAACCTAAAAATTGATACCGTATTACCCCCAATAAACCCCCATGGGGGATTAATACGTCAGCGACTTTTAGGGGTGGGGGTTTATTGTTGGGGGGGGATTATTGGTGGGGGGGGGGTTATTTACAAAAAATTCTAGGGGTGGGGGTTTGTTGAAAAATGGCAAAAATACATTGCATGGCAGGCGAGAAAGTCGCAGAAACTTCTACTCTACATAGAAATTTCCTTTTATAACAGCCTTTTGTAATGAAATTACTATTAACTCACCCATTTGGGGCCTTTGGTAGCACAATTTCATCATTTTCACTGCAACCAGCCACTGAATTCGCTGGGTATGTGTTTCAAACAGGTCTCCAATAATACCCCATGGGGGATTATTTGTGGGGGGGATTATTCTGAAACTGGTCGGGGGGGTTTATTGGTGGGGGGGGGGGTTTAATGGGGGTAATACGGTAATAGCATCAAGAAACCGGCAGCATGCAGAGACGGAACTAAACAAAAAATGAATCGAATGTCACTCAATCTTGACGGGTGCGAAGAGGAGGTTTTTACAAAAAAATGTTTTCTCAAGCAGTCGTCTGCGTGCTCGATGTCACTTCTGTGTCCGTGTTCATTGTGCCCAGCTTGCCATGATCGACCTCGTTCTCCTTGGCTCGACGCAGCTTCTCCTGCTTGCGAAATTTGGCACGCCGGTTTTGAAACCACACCTGAAATAAAGAATGAACGCCTTTATCCAGAAAAATCATACGTAAGAACAACTGCTCGCACAGTGCTACCACCATGCTGGTTTCGTAAATAGCAGATTTGCGCCGCAACGTGTCTGGGTGCACGCACACACCTGGACGCGTGCTTCCGTCAAATCGATGCGCATCGCGATCTCCTCGCGCGTGTAAATGTCCGGGTAGTGCGTCTCGTGAAAGGCGCGCTCCAAGTCGCGCAGCTGTGCCGCCGTGAACGTGGTGCGGATGCGGCGTTGCTTGCGGCGGTGGTCGTGGGCGCCGAGGCCGAGGCCGAACAGACTGCTGCTGACGCTGCTCGCTGCGCACGGAGGACTCACTGCAGCAAATGTTGCACACTTGAACATGCAAGAAACGCGTACACTCGAACATGGACACACTTCGCTTGGCTAAACTCCTAGTCTGACGATGGCTGTGCGAGTTATGGACACAGTGAGGCTGCACATGCACAAACAAATACAGGCGCACGATTATAAGTACGATATCACAGCTGCGCGCATATTAAGCAGATCAACGTGACCGGCCGCTGCATCGCTGCACTTGGTGCTTTGTTTGAGAGTGCGGGTGCCAGCCAGCTGGCCAAGCTGCACGCAAAGACACGGTAGGTGTAGTTGACTGAGCAGGCTGTCTTACCAATCGGTGGTTGCAGTGGTGCACACGTGGCTGCAGGCAACAACGGCGCCGGCGGACTGGGCTGATCACGATCGCTGCATGTTTGTGCTTCTGCTTGCTCACTGTGTCTGGTGACATCGCTCACGTGCTGTTGGTACAACTTGTATGGAACGGCTGAAATGTTCAACAAAAACGCGTGAATCGTGGGCGCAAATCAATGTTTCACCGTAGCTTTCCGTTTTTTTTAATTTTGATTTTTTGATGCTCAAAGAAATTAAATGTTCACTGCAAAAAAGACGGAGACGACGCACGATTCGTGAATATGGTCGGCAGTGTGTCGTTGTTGGCGGCGTGTTGCGCCGCAGGGTGCTGCAGACTGTTGCGGTAGGAGCACGACGCGGCACCGTTGAACTGCTGGCTGCCAGCAACGCCAAGCGCGTCGCAGCTGTGGCTCGGTTGGACGAGTTGCGTCGCGGCCGCACCAGCCGACAGACCACTGGCCGTGCGCAGAGGATATGGCTGATAGCAGGAGTACGGCTGGTAGGCGTACAGATAGGCTGCTGGGCTGTTGCTGGCGTACGGTTGCACATTCGATGACACACTGTTGGCCACTGGCGATACTGCGTCGGGCGAGCTGACGTGGATCTGCAGTTGACTGCTGCAGTCAGCAACGGGACTGAGCAACGTCGACTGACTAGACGCACCACCGGCGCTCTCAGTGGCATGAGCAAAGTATGCCGCCGCGTTGTGCGCATAATCCATCGCGACCGCAACGTAACACCAGTGCACAACTGCTCAAATGCGATTCGTCTAATTCGAGAGTATAATGATTCCGCTGCCGATTTCCGCAACAAAGCCACTGCCCCAAGAACAAGGACGAGCAGCTACCGTAACCGTGACACACGCCCGTGGCTTAGTGGGTGTTTGCAACTGAAGAGCACTGCAGCGACTTTTGTGGGGGCGGTGCCGGGCATGCAGGCTGCAATCAAGCACGCGTCAACCGATCAAGCTCAAGCGAACGCACAAGCGTGTTTGCCCGATTGACATTTTGACCTCCGTGAGGCCACTCGACATTGTCGGTGTGTGTTTTGTGTTCATTAACGCTGATTGCACGCATGCGTGTGCACAACGGAGCAATTTGCTGCTTCTGCTTGCCGAGTGTTACGCAATGCATTCACTCAGTATGCATGCACACACACAAACACAGCAAAGCAATGATTTGTTTGTGGCCAATCATCCGAGAATGATCATGCTCCGTGAGCGTTTGTTTCATGCGATCCGTTTGAGTGCTCCGTGTTTCTCGCGCAAACTCACAAAGCCTGTGACACACACATACGTCCACTACGGTAGTACTCGTGTTAAGCGCTGTAATTCCTTTGTCTCTTCTTTACCAGATACGGTTTTACATAATCAAAAAATGATTCAGTGCTGGCTGGTTTATTCCATGTTTTATTTTGGCTTCATAAACTCCCTCTGTGCCACGTTTATCCATGTCTGTATCATCCTCTGTTCAAACAATGATAACAACAACAGCACCACAACAGCACAGCACAACGCAACGTCACATGTTCAATCGGCCTGCGCATCTGCGTGCATCGGCCGACGCACATCGGCAGCAGCGAGCACGTGCTCGACCATGCCGAGTGTCAGCGCACATTGCTCGCTGAACTCAGTGATTTCGTGCAGCTTATTTGCGAGACGCTCGAACAGACGAGCCATGCGCGTGTCGAGCTCGCTGATCGAGTCCATGTAGACGTCTGTGAGACAGGGCTGCATTCGGTAAATCATTCTCAAAACGCAAAATCGCGAACTAAAAAAAGAAACTCTTAAGAAACCCGACCAACCAATGAGTGTTTCGGCGGTGCGAGTCAAAATTGGTGCCATCCATTCGGTGGACAGATTTCGAATGATGAAATACACAAGCGGCGAGAGCGTGTCAATCTGGCGGCCGGCGAGCGCCGCCTGCAGTGCGCCACGACGCTCAATCTGGCTGAGCAGCGCGCACACAACCTCGGGGTTCTTGCGCAGCGAGTAACTGCTCTGCAATGGACGCACCACACCAGTACAGTCACTGTGAACCACGCAAATCATGCACAACTTTTATGCAGCGTCAATCTGCAAGGCCAAGTTGCACATCATCTTCCAGCAAACCGACCGTCAGCGCGCGTGTCAGTGCATCCGAATGCCTAAACGCCTTCATCAGTCGATCGTGCACTTTTAGACCAGGCTGCTCGTTGTCGCGAATAATTTCGGTGTCCTGGAACACGTGTTTTTCGGGTGATACTGCGAGAAAGATAAAAACCAACATTCTGAAGGATGGCAATTTCCAAGTCACCGGAGCTGGCTTTAGCGGACGGATCAGCCATCGTTTGTATCGGTGGAGCTTGCGATTCTGATACGGACCACGAATGGCTGTGGCACTCTGGTCTCGCTCGATGGGTCGACGTCTTGACAGACACAGCAGCCCGTCACGTGCCATACTGCACGCCAAGTATTCGTCGTTCGCCTGACGTTCGCAGCAAAGCAACCGTTAGCTTAGTGGTGCAAAAGGAGACACTAAACAATACATACCGATATGTCAATGGCCAAAACTGGCAGTGGATAGGCGATTGTGTGCAACACGCTGTACGACTGCACATCGTAGACCTTCACTTGCCTGAAACGAAAACAGCATTCTGCTGGTTGGGCACTAGTGCATTTGCCTGACGCGTAAAGGCACTCAATGAAACAGAGCAGAACAGTAAATGACAACTGCGAATCTGATGCACCAACTTATCCAGTGCAGCAGTCAGCAGTCGCGTGTAGTTTGACGCAAAGCGCACTTGCATGATGTCACCGTGGTGTGTGGTCACAGTGGCCAGCGGGCGGCTCGCATTTGAGGTGTCCCACACTTTCATAAACAGACCACCTGCACATACGTTTGTAAATGTTCTTGCGCCCCACGCTCATTGTTAAATTGATACCTTTTTGGAGTATTTTTAATTCACCAAAAAAGCAATCTTTTGTCAGCAAAGAACATTTCGGAGCGTCATGTGATGAGTAAGAGCAAGAGCACACACACATACCAACAGATACGAGCAGCTGGTCACTGGGAAACATGAGCACATCGGCGACCGGGGCGCCGTGTAGGAACGTCACTGCAGGCTTGCTGCTCTCACTCGATCGGCAGTCCCACAAAGTCACCCTGTGGTCATACGATCCTAAACCAGACAGCCACTACTGCTTAAAAATGCTCAAAATGATTTTCTGCAGCACCAGTAAATAAAATACACAAAACTGCACTCAGAGTGATGAAAACCAGCTTGTCGCTTTATTGTGAGATTCTGCTGGTTGATTTTGTGAGATTCTGCTCTCTAGTTTCGCTGATGTTTTACCCAGACTATTAATAAAGATCTGTCTGTGGTAAAACACCTTCGGCAGTTCTGGTGCCCATCGCACTGACGAACCAGGGAGCACCGCAGTGCGGTATGCGTCTATCTTACCTCGCAAAACCGCAAACAGCGAACTTTATGTATTGCCTAAACCATGTCTTCAAAAATATGACGCAAAACAGCGTAAATCAAATTATGCGTTGTTCCGTTCTTTGTGACACGGCGGCTAGGCATGCGATGCACGTGCAAATGGGCAAAAAACGCAACACACTGAGCCCGCCAAAGCTCTTTACGGCAACTCACCATTACTGCACCCCTTGGGGGTGGTGGCACGAACGGTGACAAACATCACGCCAGCCAATGCAGCCTTCAGCGGGTTCTTCAGGTTTCAAGCCAAACAAATATTAACTCACATTAAATAAACTCCAATAACACCACGTGCTCATCCAGTCTTCAGCTCGTCTCATTTTTTAATGCAGTTTTCACCATTTTGTATCGAGAATTGTTGTACTGTGGTTGTACTTTGAAGCATTTTACTACTTCTACATTTATTGAACTTTGATTAAATCAGTCCCACACCTGTTTGCACTATTTTAGAGATGGATTTACGATGTTTTACGGAAGAAGGGTGCCATAGCCCAAGACACCCTTCCGTGAAAAATCGGAAATCCATTACTGTTGCATCAAAAAAGTGCACTCAGGCGTGGAACCGGCTTTAGCAGCGTTGAACATGTTGCCCAACAACAACAACCGAGTGTATCGCATCGGCGCGAACGCACACACGCTGGCCAGCCCTGACCTAACGGCGGTACTGGACATGTTGGAGTTGACCGACACGCCCTACGAGCTGCTCACTTACGAGCATTTGGGGTACGGGAGCTTGAAAAACGCGCATGGCGTCAATGCAACCGATGCAAATGCGCAATGGACTGGACTGCTAGGTCTGGTCGACAACGGCACCATCGACACCGTGGGCTCCTTTTACTGCAGCACCGCGGAGCGCGAGCAAAGCTTTGATTTCTCGAATCCGTACATCCACATGAGCATGATGTTTGCGTATCGCACGATGCCACGCCAAATGACAGCCGACGACATTCTGACGGCAGCGTCCGTGTTCCCGCTGAACGTGTACGTTTCGATTGTGACGCTGTTTCTGGTGATTTGCATCAGCCTGCGACTTACAGCTCGACTTTTCCACGACCACCACGTCACACCAACCGCGACGCGCCCCATTTTCACACATGTTCAGTATTTCACGGGTCAGTACGATCGACTGGCGGCCGGCTATTCGCGTGTTGGACAACGCTGTCTGCTGACGTGTCTGTGCGTCGCGTCCGTGCACGTGCTGACGCTGTTTCAGAATCTGCTCATGGCACGCTTCATGAACACTCGCAAAGGCACCGGTTTCAGAGCAACGCTAATTTGCTATTGTTCGTTCAAGTTTTGTTCCAGTTGTGTTTTGTCGAAGTTTAATAGATTCGCTTTTAGGGGGCTGATTGGTGACGACAGTTCAATAAAGTTGATTTAACGGGTTTTAACAAAGTTACATGGGTCATGGTCCTACCAGTATTTGTGCGTGAAACACACAACAAACACTTGGCAATCTAATGCTGTTTAACGAAAACGAAGTTGCTCGGAAACTGGTGACAGATCTGCGCATTCCGACACTGAACAAAATGATAGACGAGCACGCGATTAACAACTTCCGCGGTTTTATTGTTGACCGAAACAGTTTTATGATTGACATGATCCACGTCAGTTCGTTTGAAATGTTCGGACGAATCCGAGAAATGTTAGCCAACAACGAGACGACACTGATAGTGATGAACTACAACGAGAACTCTGACATAAACGAACTCGTGCAGAACTACTACGTGCCTGTTGGCACTGCCTATGATCTGTCATTGCTAGACAGCTTCAACGACGGCAAATGCAACGTGAAACTGTTGGAGCCACAAGACTATCCACAGATCTTGTGCGGCTTGATCTTTCGCAAGCACGACGAAGAAGCGAATGGCGTTTTCTCGGAACTGATCAATCAGAACGACGGACTGTTCAGGCCAGTCCGTAAACACTACCACCAGGATGCGGTGGCGAAACATCTGCCGCTCGCTTGCGAACTGATGTACGAGGTTAAACGCAGATGGTCTTCCATTGACCATTATGAAGTCGCTGGGCCTGTGCTCATGTGGTGCGTTGGCTGCCTGCTCGCTTCTGTGCTGTTCGGCATTGAGAGAATGTACTTCAATCGCACAAACGTGGCGTCAACAAGTCGACTTTGAAGTGCGCTTTATTGTTGTGGGTGACAGTTTTTGCAATTGGATAGGTGTTATAAACACCCAGATACCAAAGAAATCGAATGTATGCACATATGTGGGTGTCGTGGCGACACTGTGTCACGGTAATTGTGAGTGACTAGCAGTTGACCCGTGCCTACGGCCCGGGTAAGAAATTGTAAGTAAGTTGTTAACAGCAAGGTGCACCCTCGGATTTACCGACATTTATTTGCTTGTGTTTTCCTGGAAAGAGAAACGTGTTGATTTTTTAAACCAAGTTCATGCGTTTAAATTCGTTGATAACGGTTATTGTTTGGGGCAAGCTTTCCGTTTTTATTTGTAGCTCGAGAACCCGCTAAATTTCTAAAAGTGCTTTTCAAACGTTTCAAATATTTATTTTCCAAGCTTTTCGATTAGGTGTCAATTCAATCAGTCAGTCAGTGTCAGTCAATGTCAAAAATGATTCTTTTATAACTTTTTCTCTTGATTCCGTTTCACTGATTTTGCAATTGTTGACAAATTTTTTTCTTGGCTAATTCAATTTGCTGTTCCCGTTTGTTCTCGGTTAGTTAAGTTAAACTCTGCTAGCAAGTCGTTCCCGCTTGATTTTTTCTGGTTGACTGGAATTGTTCGAACGTGACTTGATTGATTGACAATTTCATTTTCAAAGTCGCTAAGTTTGACCAAAAGAGGCCCGTTTATTTTTTTATTTTACAGAACTGGCCGGAATCAATACCCGTTTATTTGCACAAACCCATTTGTGTTTTATATGGTAAGCCCGCTTTTGCACAAAAATGTTTTTTAAACAATACGATTTCAGTTTCTGCTGGTTCAAAATTGCAAATTTGTGTTCACCACAATTTTGCTTTTAGAAAGTCACAGAATTTGAGTTAAAATCTTGTAAAAACTGCTGTTTGTTTAGTGCTCTTACAATCGATCCTCATGACCTGTTTCATTTTGCTTTGATCGAATGTTCCGCATAGATGTAACGGCCAAAAAAAATTTTTATTATTTTTTTAAAGTAAAAAAATAAGCATTTTTTTTTATTTTTTTTATTAAAAATTTTTGAAATTTTTTCTTTAATGTGCCTGAAAATGCCGTTTTTGGCATAATTTTTCGAAAGTTCAACAAAAATTTTCTCAGATGGTGATATTCGGACTCCCTGAAAAATTCTGAACTTTCATTTAAAAAAAATTAAAAAAAAAATTTTTTTAAAGAAAAAAATAGGAAATTTTTTTTCTTGACGTCTCTTCCGTTCCGTTCCGCATCAATGTTACCGGTGTATTTAGTTCGGAAAAAAGCATGGGATTCAATTATTATTCACAGGAAAACCACTTTTGTGTGAAAAAAATCAAAAGCCCATTTCGTTTCTGTTGGTTTTACAAAGTCGCAAATTCGTTTTATTGGGAGATCCGTTTTTCAAATTCTTGCTATCGATCGTAATCGGATGTGCCGTCCGTTCTGTGAGATAATGACTTCTTTGTAGCAATTCTTTCCCGCACATTATGATCTCATTTTTTACATCACCAACCAACCTGATCATTGCGACGGAACGTTGATGACAGAACTGAATGAATCATGATGACTCGTTGTTGAAAACCAAAAGAGAGAAAATGATTCGCATAGCAAAATTGTTAAAAAGTGATATGTTAAAAAGTGATAGCAACATTTTCATTTCGCTACCTTAAATAGCAAAAAGTTGGACAGACAGACAGACGGACAGACAAAGTATTTTTTTAGTATAGTAGATAGTAGATTTTGCAACCGCAGTAAGTGTAGGTGGAGATGATGACTGATTACTGCCGTGATGTTGCCGATCGCTGGTTGTGTGCTTGCGAGCGCAGTCTGTGTCACATGTGTGAACGGTGTGCGTCTATCCAAGGGCGGCAGTGCGCGACTCACCAGCAACGACGAGGTGCTCGGATCGATGTGCGCAGTCGCCAGCCCTGACGTAGTCCGTGTGCACGCCAGCGCCCAGCGAGCACACCGCCAGTGCGTCCGAGCGCGCCGTCTCCCAGCATCGCACGGTCGCATCGTCCGAGAACGAGAACAGACGACTCGCAGCAACCGAGTGACGTGCGCGCGCGAAACAACACCGACGCACGGGCCTGCACGTGTGCAACGGTGATGAACGCTTGCTACACTGCTCGATAAATCTGTGCCCGTGCATGCTGAACGTAGAAACTGCATCGCAATCGTAACTCGCACGCGATAGTGTTGAGTTGCTTTCTAACTCCCTATTCTTTCTCTTATGAACAAAATTCACTGCATGTCAGAAAGAAACGGTAATTGGTGTCATGCTTCATCCGGCCGGCAATTCAAAAATTGCTCAATAAGTGACTGGGCCGAGTCCCTGAGACACGACACTGGCACTTTGAATTGCCGCATCAAGCTTGAAACTAATTTCCTTCTCATGACACATACAAAGGCACGAAATAGTCGCAGAACCAAAAGACAGCATAGTGACCGACTGTTTGTGCGCCTCGATTGAGCGTAGCACGGAGCGCGCGCCGGTGTGCGCATCGAACAGCCTGAGTCTGCCTTCATCGCCGCCCACTGCAAGCAACGCTCCGTCACCGCGGTACGCGGCGCAACGTGCCGGCTGCTTGAAGCGTGACAACACGTGCACCGCGCTGCCGGTTTCGTCGTACAATACCAGCTAAAGTGAACAATAAAAATAAAAATACACTGGCCAACAAAATCACCAGCAGGTGGTCTCGACTTTCTGTCTGAAAAAATGACGAATTTCACGCAGTGCGTACACGCGTCATGCTGGTAGCAGCCAGCTGGAATGGCGAGTCCGGTGAGAACGTCAAACTGTCGACGACGCTCGTGTCCTTTTGAACGACGATCTTCTGAAAATTCATAAACAGCTGTGCTGCCGTGTCATGTGCTGCTGCTTATGTCACAAAAGCCATTGCATCGCACAAAACAACGCACCTCGTATCGTTTCCAGTAGACATTGTCTTCAGTGAGTCCCTTGTCGGCCAAGCCGTACTTGAACACTGGCGTTGGCTTGTACGCATTCGTCATACTGAACAATTGTACTGTTACGGCCTGCGCACGAGCTCTTGCCAGCTCATGATTCATCTCGCCCACAAAATCAAAAGGTATTTCCTTGGTTTCAAGAAGAACCAACAAATGACACAAAACAAACGCGTGCCAAGCAGGATAGAACTTTATTTTAAGCCGATCAAAGGTGATGACAGAGTAAACAGCAACAACAAACTCAACAACTCAACAGAAAGATAACAAATCGACCAACCAACAACCAATATAATTTTTTGGAAACTGCAATGGGAGCGAAATGCTAGATGAAGCATTTCATGAGCTTATAATATTTTCCTCAAAGCGTGCAAAATCTCCCAAGATCATAATTGCAACAGTCGTTCAGCCATTTTCTCGGCCGCGCTAACATCAACATCATCATCTGCACTGTCCATTTCATCAGCCTTTTCATCACACCCTTGCCCCCATTGACCATCCCCACTGTCATGGTCGTCTGCCGCGTCGTATCCTCGAAGCTGCACCACCGGCTCGTCACCCTCCCCTCCATCAGGTCTACGTTTTCGTTTTCTACGCTGCCTCGCCTCTTCCCGTTCTTGTCGCAATTTTCGCTTTCGTTCCTGCATCAAGGAAAACGTTGGAATGAAAAGGAATAATCCAAATCAAACAATGAAAGACAGACCCTTCGTATTTGGCGTAGCCGTTCACGGAACGTCGTGCGATCACCGACGTCAGCATCGCGCATCGCTTGCTGCGCTTCATTCAGATCCAGTCCGCCAGCCTCCTCTAGCACTGTGGTCACATTCTTCATCTGCAATGCTCACACGTTTGCCAGAATGTGCTGTGGCCTGTTGCCTTCGTGCCAGTCAAAGAAATCTACGATTATTCGGTATGCAAATATCGTCCAACGGCCAACAAAACAGTAATTTGCAATAACTTGAGCACTTCTGGCATGCTATCCCACCGTGTCATCGGCGCCCACGTCACTCAACTCGTCGTCATCATCATTGCGAAATTTCACATGTTGATTCAGACGAACGCCCGTTCTCGCCAAGCGTTTCGCCAGAGCGCCACGTGACAAGCGTGCTGGCTTGACGACTGCGTTCGTGGGCCGTTGCACTGAGCCAGTGACACCATCGGAGTCAACCAATCTGCACTCGCCCGCGCCCGTCAGCGGGTCACCCTTTGGCGACAATGCTTGCCGTGTCCGCTGCAATGTGCATTCCGTCATGGATTTCCGTTTCAGTTTTCGGTTCTCAAAGACGCGAAACCCTCAAAGCACAGCAAGGACAATGCTCAGTTGCGTGAAATTATCCAAAATTAAACAGAAAATATTCGGAGCAAACAAACCTGGTCACGCCGTTTTGTTTTGATCGTAAACAAGCACTCCTCGTCTGCATCATCAGCGTCGTCAACACTGAATCCCGTCTCTCCATGCGTGCCAACTTTAGCATCCTCATGTTCAGGGTGTTCGCCTGTGTCTGCATTTTTCACGTGGCCACGATTCTGTCGTTGCAGAAAACGAACACGTGGCGTCACGGCCAACCCCATCGATCTGCGTTCAAAATCCAACTTTTTCGTTCGTTCGGAATGTGGAAAGTGGACAAGTTTACTTTAATTTTGTGCGACCAATCCGCTCACCCAGTTTCATCGACACAGTTTTTTTATGAAAAAGAAGAACACCAAAGTCAAACGAGCAGAGCAACGATTCACCTGGAGTACGCAGCCAGATCGACGCTGTGCACATTGAACAATTGCCTGTCGCGCATGCTGTGCAGCGAGCGCATGTAGGCGACAACGCACTGCAATTCAAGGTGCATGAACGCAAGCTTCATTTCCGTGTTCATTCATTCAGTTTCATCAGAGTTCTTGCAAACAAGCTGACCCGCTGAGCAAATGTCTTCAACTGCGGTTCCTTCACAAGAGCACCTTGCAGTTTGCCGCTCACGTCACTCAAACGTTTTTGGTTGACACTGAAATGTTGATAGCATCAATAAAACAATGTCAACATGGAAATCAACCAATGTCAAACAGTGACCTGATTTTCTCGATGGGGATGTTGCGCTGTGCGAGCAGCTGCAGCATTCGTTGCTGCTGTTCGGGCGCCAGCACGAGCAGCGCCTCACCGATGCTGCGATGTCTCGCAGTCCTGCCAACCCTGTGAATGTAATCCTCGGCGTCCGCTGGACAATCCAGTTGCAGAACCCAGTCAACGCGCGGAAAATCTGAAATGGGCCAGCGAATTGGCACGCTTGCTGTAAACGCAATTAGCACACACTGCATTTATATTTGAGATACAGACCTGGCGAAACCAGCAAAACGGATACGTTGTCTTTTTTTGGAAAACGATAATTTTTGGCTGCGTTGCACCTAGAGATGTCAAGAAAAAAAATTTTTTCTATTTTTTTTTTTTTTTAAATTTTTTTTTTAAATTTTTTTTTTAAATGAAAGTTGTTCAGAATTTTTCAGGGAGTCCGAATATCACCATCTGAGGAGCCACCGACTTACCATATGACCCCCACTCATATGGGAGGAGGGTGAAAATTTCAGACTTGGTTTCGGCGACCCCATTTTCCCACCGACGACATCACGTCTCGTGTTTTGCCTCTCAATTCACCTCAAATAACACGGAAACAAGTTCAACAACAAACCGGTGTGATCATGACGACACGAGGCGAAACAGCAACGAGCAACCAACGAAGTTACGCTTGCAGTGGCAGACAGTGCAATTTCGACCTTTCGAGATCCTGAAAAACGATGCATAAATGTGAGTTCTCTGCTTCTATCTCACCTTAGCGGCATCGGAATTTGTTGAACTAGCCTTTGCGACGCTCAAGTACTTCAATGCGCGAGTCGATCATCACTCACCAAGGCTGAAAACAGTCGATAAATCAATCCAGAATACCACCTGCAGCGTTGAAGACTAAGTGACAAGGTAAAGTCAAAGAAAATTTTTGTTGAACTTTCGAAAAATTATGCCAAAAACGGCATTTTCAGGGCACATTAAAGAAAAAATTTCAAAAATTTTTAATAAAAAAAATTAAAAAAAATGCTTATTTTTTTTTACTTTTTTAAAAAAAAATAAAAAAAAATTTTTTTTTTGAAGCTTACATCTCTAGTTGCACCCACCTGGCCTGGTGGTTATATCGATAGACCAAATAAACGAACTAACACACCAATCAGCAACACGCGTGCAACCGGTCGACAGTAAGCAGCTGTGTTCACTAACCAAGTCCTCGGGCGGCGATATCAGTGGCAAACAGTGTGACAGCTTGTTGCGATGAGAACTGGTCGTAAACGTTCACGCGTTTCGCCTGTGTCATTGTGCCGTACAGCGCAAGCACCTGCATCGGCAGACGCATCTGGCGGAACGCCTCGCGCATGAAACGCACCTGCGTTCGCAACGGGGAATGGCAAAGTGGAAAGTGAACGGAGCCAGTGCTGGCGCAGCAAACGAGCTCCCTCTGCAGCGCGAGCACGGCAACGTAGAGCGCTTCATTGTTGAACACAAGCACACATGTGCACAACGCAACATTTGCTTACACTGCACTGTACATGCGCACCTAACACTGCTCAGTTCGACTCAAATTGGCGCACCTGTTTACAGTTGGTCATGAACACCAAGACTTTGCTGCGGCGATGGCTGCACAGAAACGACCACAGGAAGTTCAGTTTCTCGTGGTGCTCACAGACCACGTAACTCTGGTGGTGCGAAAATTACAGTTACAGTCACATTTCTTTTTGAATCAACAAAAGAAGATTGATAAAATTGAGATTTTATGAACCTGAGTCAGCTGATCGGGAGTGCTTGTGGTCGCGTGTTCGTGCACAGACACATACACAGGATCGCGCAAACTCAAACGTGCCAAGTCCTTTACGGATCTAAAAACAGCAAGAAATAACCATTCAAGAAAGAAATAAATTAAAAATTCAATGTGCGTGCACTTGTTGTGTTCGTCAAAATCCTACTTTGTTTGTGTCGCTGAGAACAGAAGTGTCTGCCGTTCAGTTGGCAAATGCTCGATGATCGCCTTCAACTGCTCTTTGAAACCGAGGTCCAAGATTCGATCCGCTTCATCTAGCACTGAAATAAATTGAATATAACAACTGGATGACTTGGTGGTGGTCAAGACGAACAATCAATCAATGAATCACCACAACAATTAGTGGACAAGTTGAAACAAAACAGATCTTTTGCGCAGAGTGCAATGCGCAACTGCAGGTGCACACAGACCAAGCATCTGCAGATTGGCAGCATCGAACGTGGCATTTTCGTCCATGTGCTGCAGCAGACGGCCTGGGGTGCACACGACGATGTTCGTGCTCGCGACACGCGCCTTCTCGTACTCAACGTCCTGCAAACGCGCACGTCCAATAAACAAACGGTGACACCAGGCAAACAATGCTGCCCATGGACGCACACAGTCGATTCACTGACTGCACAAACATCACAACGGTAAAATACCAGCTACATGTGGTTTTTAGCCACACAACAAACACTCACCGTGCCACCGATGAGCAATGCCGCTGAGAAGTCGTGTCCGGCGCCAACCTTTTTGAGAACCTCAAATGTTTGGTAAGCCAGCTCACGAGTCGGTGAAATGATCAACGCGCCCAGCCCGTCCACTGGCGACCATCGATTTGCCCACAAACGCTCAAGTATCTGCATTTTTATGGTCAAGCCATGCGTGCCTTGCTAAGTAACGTTCTTTCATAAACGTCCGCTTGACGTGCACACTTCATTTCAATTGATTTCACAGATACTCAAACGTATTTTTTTCACATGACTGGATCAGCCCGGACCAAAAGTCTAGGTTGCTGCGCATGACCAGTGCCCGTTTTTTTAATTTATCTACCATTATTATAACAATCTACACATGTTGATACAATTGCTGATTGACTGTAAACGCAATGTTAGTACAAACACAAATCAAAACCATGGCTGTCTCACTGGTATCAAAAAAGCCAACGTTTTTCCGCTGCCAGTCTTGGCCGCACCAAGCAGATCGTGCCCTCGCAACGCGTGCCGCAGCGCGTCCCGTTGGATTTCGGTTGGTTCGACGAAATTGTGCTTCTGCAGACCTGTAGCAATGTAACAAAACGCAACCTGATACAATCGGCATTGGCCACCACTCACATGATAACACAGGTACTAAAAGTGGTTCAATTTTACAACAGAAATCGCGGAAGGGCACCCTGTGAAGCTTGAAACAAACGTTTACTCACACTCCAGTGTTCGTCGCGACAGAGGAATTTTATCGAACGATGTGAAGTTCAGCCAAATTTTCTGAAATCGATTCAAATCATGCGACAGTCTGTGTCTATTTGTGTATCGCATGCAGTCAGCAGATTGGTTGGTGACCACGTGATGCAGCATATTCTGCATTTCTGCTCAGTCGTGAAAAGCCGCCTCGTCAGCAATGCCTCAAAGAAGCAGAGAATCGCGTGGTCACCAACCACAGCCACCTGTATGACTCATCATGCCGACGTGCCGTACGCCTCCTCGAATGCGCTGTGTTCCATCACTGCTTCCGCTTGCAACCTGTTCGATCAGTCCATTGCCAACCTGCCGATTTCGGCTTTCAAGCGTGCAATCAACAATACTGCTCTGATTGAAAAACTGCTAGGCCGCAGTAAGACGTCAACGTTTGCCAAAATGGAAACCAAACCTCGAAACTTCTGCTTAAGCTTTGCTTGTGAATGTGACCGCCTTGCTTTATCACTCGTTTTTTGCTCGCTTTACATTGTTCGTTTGTGTTATAACGTTTTCTTTTGTTTTTTTCGTGCTACTCTGCAAATTTTCTGACGCTTTATTGTATGTTTTCGGTTTCTGTTGTGTTTTGGCTTGTCTACTCATGGTGTCTTACACTTCTTTGGTATTATGCTGTGCACTGCAGAATGAAACTGACTGACGTGGTGTGAAGTTCTTATTACGTGGCATTCATAAAGCAGTATTTAATAACGCATAGCTAACTGCGTCGCAAACTACTGCTTCAAGAAGCCCCTCTTTTTATTGTAATTTTTGTGTGATTGAATCGACTTCCTAATCGTTTCATTTCCACGATGACGTCACACACGCCAGGTTAAGGTGAAAAGAGTCTTGTTGAAGAAAGGTGACTTGTATGCAGCGTAATCGAAGAAGCACGGTGCTATGTTCTTGGGTTAAAATGAAACACTTCTGCAACTCCACTGATACTGAACAGCGCGGGCATGAATTCGTCAATCTGTGTGCCACGGCCACTACAAGCAATCCAAAAACCTTAAAAAGCAAGAAAGAATAAATCATTGTGTTGTTACCAACTTCGTCGCCATATTGTGCAACTATTTTTTCGATTTGCGAGTTGTCATGCCGATCTGCCGCAGCCGGCCACTTATTCTTTCCAGATTTGGTCCAATATCGCATGACGACGGCTGGCGGCAGCAATTAAATTCAGCAATTTTGTTGCCTTGTGCTGGGCTTGGGCGCAGTACCGTGGGCGAGGGGGGGGTGGGGGGGGGGGTACACTACACACCCCCCCAGAGTAGGGTTGTTAAAAAAAACAAAAATCGTCATTTTTGTTTTTTTTTAAAAAAAAATTTTTTTTTTTTAAAAAAAAATTTCAAAAATCAAAGTTGTGCTAAATCAATCAGGGAGTCCGAAGAACCACATATGATATGCAAGCGCCTCCCGAATGACTCCCGTATGGCGGAACTTTGCAGATTTTGTTTTGGTGACCTCAATTACCCCTTTTCCAAACCGTCACCATGCCTCTTCTTGTGTTTTGACCTCCAAAACGTCACTAATTGTCCCCAGCTAAGCTAATGCTAAAGTGAAGACAAACATACCGCCTTGAAATTCGATCAATTCTTCTGATGGTGTCGCGACGACACGACACGAAGCAGCAACCAGACAACGTAGCGCTTGCAAACGGAGCAGCGAGCACAATCGGACGCTCTGCGAGGCGAATCGTCACCTTATCTGCATCGGAAATGGTAGGCTAAGCTTTGGGACGCTCAAAAACTTCATCGCAGATGTTGTCGAAGCCTAAAATCAGTCGGTAAAACGGCCCAAAATCGACTGCTAAAGGTTTTACGAGGTATAATCAAAGAAAATTTTTGTTGAACTTTCGAAAAATTGTGCCAAAATTGAGGTTTTCAGAGCATATTAGAGGAAAATTTTTCGAATTTTTTTTTTTTAAAAAAAAATCGGCATTTTTGTTTTTTTTTTAATCACTTTTTTTTAAAAAAAAAATTTTCATTTTTGTTTAACAACCCTACCCCAGAGCACCAGAGACCGTCGGGTGGGGGGGTGGGGGGCACCGTGCCACCCCCCCCTAAAACCGGGCACCCCCCCCATCGGACCCCCCCTCGAAAATTTGGCCGACACCCCCCCCACACACCCCCCATGAAATTTTGTCTGGCGGAGACCCCCCCCCCCAAATTTTCCGTACACCCTAAATTTTTTTTCGAAAATCATGATTTTTTTGTCTATAAAGTCCATAATATAAGCTGAATATATGATAGCTTGACCATCTTCATTGTAATTTCAACGATTTTGCAGCAAAATTTAGCGTTTTTCCTTCAAAATTTAAGCGAAAAATTATCATGGGGGGTGGGGGATGGACCCCCCCCCCCACAGAAAATTTTGAAAAAATGCACCCCCCATGGGACCCCCATGGGGGGGGGTCCCACGTTACCATAGGTTGGACCCCCCCCCTCACTTTTTGGTCGGCACCCCCCCCCCCCCACGGCACCATACCCCCCCCCTTCGAAAATTGTTTTGGGCTAGGGTTGTTAAAAAAAACAAAAATCGTCATTTTTGTTTTTTTTTAATTTTTTTTTTAAAAATTTCAAAAATCAAAGTTGTGCTAAATCAATCAGGGAGTCCGAAGAACCACATATGATATGCAAGCGCCTCCCGAATGACTCCCATATGACGGAACTTTGCAGATTTTGTTTTGGTGACCTCAATTACCCCTTTTCCAAACCGTCACCATGCCTCTTCTTGTGTTTTGACCTCCAAAACGTCACTAATTGTCCCCAGCTAAACTAATGCTAAAGTGAAGACAAACATACCGCCTTGAAATTCGATCAATTCTTTTGATGGTGTCGCGACGACACGACACGAAGCAGCAAGCAACCAGACAACGTAGCGCTTGCAAACGGAGCAGCGAGCACAATCGGACGCTCTGCAAGGCGAATCGTCACCTTATCTGCATCGGAAATGGTAGGCCAAGCTTTGGGACGCTCAAAAACTTCATCGCAGATGTTGTCGTAGCCTAAAATCAGTCGGTAAAACGGCCCAAAATCGACTGCTAAAGGTTTTACGAGGTATAATCAAAGAAAATTTTTGTTGAACTTTCGAAAAATTTTGCCAAAATTGAGGTTTTCAGAGCATATTAGAGGAAAATTTTTCGAATTTAAAAAAAAAATCGGCATTTTTGTTTTTTTTAATCACTTTTTTTTTTTAAATTTTCATTTTTGTTTAACAACCCTATTTTGGGCCCACGACGGTACTGCTTGGGCGTAATGCATCATTATTAAAACAGCTGCATCTGCAGCTCCGCCGGTGCTCCTCCTCCATAACACAGTTCAAGTTCAAGTCCATCCGTAAGCCTCACGGCCAGTTCACATCAACAGATTCACAAAACTTTCACCATGCAAAACAAACACAATTGATGTCACAAAAAAAACCACATTATTGATGAAATTGGTGAATGCATGAATGAAAGCAAGCAAAAAGTCGATGCAAACGAATGGGCAGATGACTGCCCGGGTATTCACACAAAGAAAGAAAAAAATGCAAAAACTAAATTGATCATTTTTACCTTATCAAAAAGGCTTGGCTTAGGATTAGGAACCTACAACGACTCATTACCAGTACCGAAGGCGAAAGCAAATTTTCGAGGGGGGGGGGTGTCGTCACGTGGGGGGGTGCCGAAAATTTTTCAGTGGGGGGGTGTCAGTCATGGTACAGTGACACCCCCCCAGGCGTGGGCCATGGGGGGGGTGCACTATTGTAGAAAATTTTCTGGGGGGGTGCACACCCCCCACCCCACCCATGAGATTTTTTCGCTTAAATTTTGAAGGAAAAACGCTAAATTTTGCTGCAAAATCTTTGAAATTACAATGAAGAATGTCAAGTTATCATATATTTAGCTTATATTATAGACTTTAAAGACAAAAAATCATGATTTTTGAGCAAAAATTCATGATTTTTGGGTGGTCCGAGAAAATTTTTGGGGGGTGTCACTGTTACTTAGGTCCATCTAGGGGGGGGGGTGGGGGTAGGGTTGTTAAAAAAAACAAAAATCGTCATTTTTGTTTTTTTTTGAAAAAAATTTTTTTTTTTTTAAATTTCAAAAATCAAAGTTGTGCTAAATCAATCAGGGAGTCCGAAGAACCACATATGATATGCAAGCGCCTCCCGAATGACTCCCGTATGGCGGAACTTTGCAGATTTTGTTTTGGTGACCTCAATTACCCCTTTTCCAAACCGTCACCATGCCTCTTCTTGTGTTTTGACCTCCAAAACGTCACTAATTGTCCCCAGCTAAGCTAATGCTGAAGTGAAGACAAACATACCGCCTTGAAATTCGATCAATTCTTCTGATGGTGTCGCGACGACACGACACGAAGCAGCAACCAGACAACGTAGCGCTTGCAAACGGAGCAGCGAGCACAATCGGACGCTCTGCGAGGCGAATCGTCACCTTATCTGCATCGGAAATGGTAGGCTAAGCTTTGGGACGCTCAAAAACTTCATCGCAGATGTTGTCGAAGCCTAAAATCAGTCGGTAAAACGGCCCAAAATCGACTGCTAAAGGTTTTACGAGGTATAATCAAAGAAAATTTTTGTTGAACTTTCGAAAAATTGTGCCAAAATTGAGGTTTTCAGAGCATATTAGAGAAAAATTTTTCGAATTTAAAAAAAAAAATCGGCATTTTTGTTTTTTTTAATCACTTTTTTTTTAAAAAAAATTCATTTTTGTTTAACAACCCTAGGTGGGGGGGGGGGGTGTCTAGCAAATTTCGAGGGGGGGGTGTGGATGGTCCAGTGTCAGGTTTTGGGGGGTGGGTGTCGCGTGACCCTCCCCACCCCCCCCACGCGGAGGTCTCGGGTGCTCTGGGGGGGGTGTACCCCCCCCAACCCCCCCTCGTCTTCGGTACTGGATTACCAACAGCCTCAGATCAAAAATCAAAAAAATCACTTTTAAGAATGTATACAAATCGGGCTTGGGCGGGCTAGGGGGCATGCGGTCAATCCGGTACCGGTCGATCCGGTACGGTCGATCCGGTACCGGTCGATCCGGTACCGGTCGATCCGGTACCAGGTCGATCCGGTACTCGGTCGATCCGGTACCAATTGAAATTTTCAACTGTTTTAGCATTCAATTCAATTTGTTTCTGATTTGTTATCCATTTTTCTTCGTTTCTCTCATTTTATCTGATGTCTGAAACATTTTACCACAGGTTTTTTCGCGGGAAATATGAAAATAAAAACAACACATTTTTCCTCAACTCCAAAAGAGAACCGAATCAGTCTTCATATTTTTATTTTGTTCTCCTTTTCTTGCTGAGCTGATAATTTTGCAAATTTTCACCGTCTTGGAGCTTTATTCTTCTGGAAAATAGATCAGAAAAAACATATGGTACACTTGTGTTGCTTTTTTCAGAATCAGATTACGATTACCAAAACCAACCAAGTGTCGCAAGTCGTCGTCGTCTCATATCGTATCATCAACAATCGTATCAACAATCAACCAAAGAAAAATCGAAAACATAACGAATTGAACGCTAAAAACCCGTAAAACAGCTGAAAATTTCAATTGGTACCGGATCGACCGAGTACCGGATCGACCTGGTACCGGATCGACCGCCCTAGAAAATTGCCAGGTACCGGATCGACCGGTACCGGATCGACCGGTACCGGATCGACCGTACCGGATCGACCGGTACCGGATCGACCTACAGCCGGGCTAGGGTTAGGGGCTTTGAAAAAATTTTTTTGTTTTTTTTTCTTTAAAAAAATTGGATTTTTTTCCATTTAAAAAATTTTGAAAAAATTTTCTTGTACTTCGCTCTGAAAATTCGATTTATGGCATTAATTGGCGCTATCCTATTTTAGGGTAGCTTTCAAAAAATAAAGTAGCAAAGAAAAATAAAGTAGCTTTCAAAAAATAAAGTAGCAAAGAAATTTCGGCGCTTTCCTATTTCAGCGTAACTTTCCACAAATAGAGTAACTTTGATATTTTAGCGTAACTTTCAACAAATAAAGTAACTTTGATATTTTAGCGTAACTTTCAACAAATAAAGTAACTTTGATATTTTAGCGTAATTTTGATATTTTAGCGTAACTTTCAATATGTTACGCTAAAATAGGATAGGGCTTGGTACTGTCCTATTTTAGCGTATCAACATATAAACAGCTCATTTAAAGCTATTTCTGCCGCGAAACTTTGTAAACCTACGTTATTTTGCACGGAGATTTCAAATTTTGACCTTGTGGGTTACGGTAACGCCCGGTTTGGTCCCAACACGATCTTAGTTCCGTCAACAATCCACAAACACCTTGGTAACCGCAACCAAATTAGTGAAACAAGTTAGATTAGAGTTGTTTTGCATGGAGATTTTAAATTTAAACCTTGTGGGTTACGGTAACGCTTCGTTTGGTCTCAACACGATCTTAGTTTCATCAACAACCCACAAACAGCTTGGTAACCGCAACCAAACCGGTGAAACAAGCTAGATTAAGGTTGTTTTGCACGCAAATTTTGAATTTCAGCTTTCCGGATTACGGTAACGCTTGGTTTGGTCTCAACACGATCTTAGTTCCATGAACAACCCACAAACAGCTTGGTAACCGCAACCAAACCGGTGAAACATGCTAGATTAAGGTTGTTTTGCACGCAGATTTTGAATTTCAGCTTTCCGGATTACGGTAACGCCTGGTTTGGTCTCAACACGATCTTAGTTCCATGAACAACCCACAAACAGCTTGGTAACCGCAACCAAACCGGTGAAACAAACTAGATTAAGGTTGTTTTGCACGCAGATTTTGAATTTCAGCTTTCTGGATTACGGTAACGCCTGGTTTGGTCCCAATACAATCTTAGTTTCATCAACAACCCACAAACAGCTTGGTAACCGCAACCAAACCGGTGAAACATGCTAGATTAAGGTTGTTTTGCACGCAGATTTTAAATTTCAGATTTCCGGATTACGGTAACGACTGGTTTGGTCTCAACACGATTTTAGTTCCGTCAGCAATCCACAAACAGCTTGGTAACCGCAACCAAACCGGTGAAACATGCTAGATTAAGGTTATTTTGCACGCAGATTTTGAATTTCAGCTTTCTGGATTACGGTAACGCCTGGTTTGGTCTCAACACAATTTTAGTTTTAAGCACAGCGTACACGCACGACAACAACACACACACGCGCGCGCAAATACTAATTGTTTGGGATTGGGTTAGACCAAGAAACTTTCAATTGTAGTGACGCCTAGGGTTAGGGGCTTTAAAAAAAAATTTTAATTTTTTTTTGTTTTTTTAAATTTTGGATTTTTTTTCAAACTTAAAAAAAATTGAAAAATTTTTCTTCTACTTTGCTCTGAAAATTCGATTTATGGCATAATTTTTTGAAAGTTCAAACCAAATTTTCTTCCCAACTTCTTTGTGTACTTAGGTAAATGTCATTATTTGGTCATTTTGACCGACGTACTCCATGTTTTTCGATTTGGATGACTTCTAGAGTCAATTTTTAGCGTTGAAATCACTTAACTGAATTGAAATATCGTTTTAGAAATCGTTTTCTTGCAACTTAGAACATGTTTTTCAGTCGGTAGGCCATGAGATGAACATGATATCTTGTTGATTGGCGTATGTTATAGGTCTACAATGGAGTTGTGCAATATATTGTTAAACAATTGGAGCGGAGGTGTTGGTTAATACCACATCACACGACCGTTTTTCAGATACCCGATAACATGGCCACATGTTAAAACTTGCGTGCTGAGCTAAACTAACGTGTTAAACTTGCGTCTGTCAGTTGCCCGCAACGTGATCGCGAAATCATGGTACGTTTTTTCGATACGATGATTTGAAGAGTGGGCTCTCTCTCGCCATGTGGCAGATAGCATAGCTGGTTGAACCTGAAAGTAAGTGTCTTGGGGGGGGGGGGGGCGACCGGGTCGACAGGAGGGGTTGCCGACTTAGCT
Source organism: Theristus sp. LFF4_11 (assembly GCA_030248135.1). Taxonomy (NCBI): domain Eukaryota; kingdom Metazoa; phylum Nematoda; class Chromadorea; order Monhysterida; family Xyalidae; genus Theristus; species Theristus sp. LFF4_11. The sequence goes on along the minus strand of JASANC010001532.1, from coordinate 118,974 downwards.
ACAGGAAACAGGAATTTTTGAACACAGTCAAATTTTGGTAATTTTCTAAAGAGGAACAATTAAGAACGGTTCAATATTCAAGTACAGGTCAAAAATTGACCTGTTTTACTGTTGAAAATGCAACTTTCCCTCTATGAAATGGACATAATTTCAATAAAACACGATTTTCGCTCTTATAGTTTTCCGGATCGTTCTGAAAATAGTCTAGCTAAACTCAGCTCGACGAGACGCTTCGAACGAACCTAACTTGTAAAAAAAATAATTTAAAAAAATCCGGATTTTTCCCCCTAACCCTAGTGACGCCCTCTTGAACCCATGATCCTGTGGGCCCCGTATGCTATGTCCACAGCAACTGTAGTGACGCACCCACGCTCTTTTAATCTATTGATCCCGTGTGCTAATTGTTTGGGAACGCCGTTTAGTTGCCAATGTGAAATGTTGCACATAGAAATGCTGTGTGGTGCAATCTGATGAGAATGCTGTGGTCACTTTCTGCTTTCGTGAATTATCTAATTATCTGATTAAAAATCTGATCACTGAGCAAGTACAGTACAGTCAATCTCGCTAATATATGCAACTACCTGATTGGTTGGTCAATGCAATTCTCAGCGCTGATTGGTTACTCATGAGTACGTGGGTGCGTCACTACAATTGCTGTGCACGTAGCATACGGGGCTCACAGGATCATGGGTTCAAAAGGGCGTCACTACAATTGAAAGTATCTTGGTCTAACTTAATCCCAAACAATTAGTATTTGCGCGTGTGTGTGTGTGTTGTTGTGTGTTGTCGTGCGTGTACACTGTGCTTAAAACTAAAATTGTGTTGAGACCCAACCAGGCGTTACCGTAATCCAGAAAGCTGAAATTCAAAATCTGCGTGCAAAATAACCTTAATCTAGCATGTTTCACCAGTTTGGTTGCGGTTACCAAGCTGTTTGTGGATTGCTGACAGAACTAAGATCGTGTTGGGACCAAACCGGGCGTTACCGTAACCCACAAGGTCAAAATTTGAAGTCTCCGTGCAAAATAACGAAGGTTTACAAAGTTTCGCGGCTGAAATAGCTTTAAATGAGCTGTTTATATGTTGCTACTCTAAAATAGGACAGTGTTGCTACTCTAAAATAGGATAGTGTTGCTACTCTAAAATAGGATAGTGTTGCTATTCTAAAATAGGATAGTGTTGCTACTCTAAAATAGGATAGTGTTGCTACTCTAAAATAGGACAGTGTATGATTGTTATGTCGTTGCTACACTAAAATAGGAGAGTGTATTATTCATATGAAATTTCTTTGCTACTTTATTTTTTGAAAGCTACTTTATTTGTTGAAAGCTACTTTATTTTTTGAAAGCTACTTTATTTTTTCTTTGCTACTTTTTTTTGAAAGCTACCCTAAAATAGGATAGAATTTTTTAAAAGTTCTAACCAAATTTTCTTCCCAACTTCTTTGTGTGCTTAGGTAGATGTCATTATTTGGTTATTTTGACCGACGTACTCCATGTTTTTCGATTTGGATGACTTCTAGGGTCAATTTTTAGCGTTGAAATGACTTAACTGAAATATCGTTTCAGAAATCGTTTTGTTGCAAAGAACAGGTTTTTCAGTCGGTAGGGATAGGTAGAGATGTCAAGAAAAAAAAATTTTCTATTTTTTTCTTTAAAAAAAATTTTTTTTTTAAATTTTTTTTTAAATGAAAGTTGTTCAGAATTTTTCAGGGAGTCCGAATATCACCATCTGAGGAGCCACCGACTTACCATATGACCCCCACTCATATGGGAGGAGGGTGAAAATTTCAGACTTGGTTTCGGCGACCCCATTTTCCCACCGACGACATCACGTCTCGTGTTTTGCCTCTCAATTCACCTCAAATAACATGGAAACAAGTTCCACAACAAACCGGTGTGATCACGCTGACGACACGAGGCGAAACAGCAACGAGCAACCAACGAAGTTACGCTTGCAGTGGCAGACAGTGCAATTTCCACCTTTCGAGATCCTGAAAAACGATGCGTAAATGTGAGTTCTCTGCTTCTATCTCACCTTAGCGACATCGGAATTTGTTGAACTAGCCTTTGCGACGCTCAAGTACTTCAATGCGCGAGTCGATCATCACTCACCAAGGCTGAAAACAGTCGATAAATCAATCCAGAATACCACCTGCAGCGTTGAAGACTAAGTGACAAGGTAAAGTCAAAGAAAATTTTTGTTGAACTTTTGAAAAATTATGCCAAAAACGGCATTTTCAGGGCACATTAAAGAAAAAATTTCAAAAATTTTTAATAAAAAAAATGCTCATTTTTTTTTACTTTTTTTAAAAAAAAAATTAAAAAAAAAAATTTTTTTTTGACCCTTACATCTCTAGGGATAGGCCATGAGATGAACATGATATCTTGTTGAACTTTTTAAATTTAAAACGAAATTTAAATTTAAATTTAAAAGAAATAAAACGAACAGTTGAAGTGTTGAACCGACTGATTTTAGGCTTCGACAACATCAGCGATGAAGTTTTTGAGCGTCCCAAAGCTTGGCCTACCATTTCCGATGCAGATAAGGTGACGATTCGCCTCGCAGAGCGTCCGATTGTGCTCGCTGCTCCGTTTGCAAGCGCTACGTTGTCTGGTTGCTGCTTCGTGTCGTGTCGTCGCGACACCATCAGAAGAATTGATCGAATTTCAAGGCGGTATGTTTGTCTTCACTTTAGCATTAGCTTAGCTGGGGACAATTAGTGACGTTTTGGAGGTCAAAACACAAGAAGAGGCATGGTGACGGTTTGGAAAAGGGGCAATTGAGGTCACCAAAACAAAATCTGCAAAGTTCCGCCATACGGGAGTCATTCAGTACCGTGGGCCCAAACAAATTTTCGAAGGGGGGGTATGGTGCCGTGGGGGGGGGGGGGTGCCGACCAAAAAGTGAGGGGGGGGTCCAACCTATGGTAACGTGGGACCCCCCCCCCCCGGGGGGTCCCAAGGGGGGGTGCATTTTTTCAAAATTTTCTGTGGGGGGGTCCACCCCCTTCCCCATGAAATTTTTTCGCTTAAATTTTGAAGGAAAAACGCTAAATTTAGCTGCAAAATCTTTGAAATTACAATGAAGATGGTCAAGTTATCATATATTCAGCTTATATTATAGACTTTATAGACAAAAAATCATGATTTTCGAAAAAAAAATTAGGGTGTGCAGAAAATTTTGGGGGGGGGGGGGGTCTCCGCCAGACAAAATTTCATGGGGGGTGTGGGGGGGGTGTCGGCCAAATTTTCGAGGGGGGGGGGGGTAGGGTTGTTAAACAAAAATGAAAATTTTTTTTTTTTTAAAAAGTGATTAAAAAAAAAACAAAAATGCCGATTTTTTTTTTAAAAAAAAAATTCGAAAAATTTTCCTCTAATATGCTCTGAAAACCTCAATTTTGGCACAATTTTTCGAAAGTTCAACAAAAATTTTCTTTGATTATACCTCGTAAAACCTTTAGCAGTCGATTTTGGGCCGTTTTACCGACTGATTTTAGGCTTCGACAACATCTGCGATGAAGTTTTTGAGCGTCCCAAAGCTTAGCCTACCATTTCCGATGCAGATAAGGTGACGATTCGCCTCGCAGAGCGTCCGATTGTGCTCGCTGCTCCGTTTGCAAGCGCTACGTTGTCTGGTTGCTGCTTCGTGTCGTGTCGTCGCGACACCATCAGAAGAATTGATCGAATTTCAAGGCGGTATGTTTGTCTTCACTTTAGCATTAGCTTAGCTGGGGACAATTAGTGACGTTTTGAAGGTCAAAACACAAGAAGAGGCATGGTGACGGTTTGGAAAAGGGGTAATTGAGGTCACCAAAACAAAATCTGCAAAGTTCCGCCATACGGGAGTCATTCGGGAGGCGCTTGCATATCATATGTGGTTCTTCAGACTCCCTGATTGATTTAGCACAACTTTGATTTTTGAAATTTTTTTTTTTTTTAAAAAATTTTTTTTTTAAAAAAAAAACAAAAATGACGATTTTTGTTTTTTTTAACAACCCTAGGGGGGGGTCCGATGGGGGGGGCATAGTTGTTCTAGGGGGGGGGCCTGGGGGGGCCGGCCCCCCCCCCAAAAAATTTCCGAATCTATCTCTATCAAACACGTTTTTTCGGCTCAGCTATTATCTATCTAAAAAAATTTCTCAGCCAGCTATCTATCTGAAAATTTTTGTCTTCGAAGACATAAAATGAGTCAATTTTTGACCAAAATTGACCATTTTTGCTTGTAATTCTTGAAAATTTCGCTAATTTTAGGTAAAATACGCGTTTATACTTGATTTTTTTAGCATTATTTTGCTGTTTTTATAGCTTTTTAGCGTTTTAGCTATCTATCTATCAAATTTCAAAATTTTGACCGGCCCCCCCCCAAAGTCACATGGCCCCCCCCGCGCCCCCCCCCAAAATTTTCCAGCTATCTATCTATCTAGAAAATTTGCTCCAGCTATCTATATCGGCCCCCCCCCCAACCCCTCGGCTCTGGAACAACTATGGGGGGGTGCCCGGTTTTAGGGGGGGGGGTGGCACGGTGCCCCCCCCCACCCCCCCCCCACCCGACGGTCTCCGTAATGCATCATTATTAAAACAGGTGCATGTGCAGTAGCGGTGGCCCCTGCCCTTTAACACAGGAAAGAAAAAAATGCAAAAACTAAATTGATCATTTTCACCTTATAAAAAAGGCTTGGCTTAGGATTAGGATTAGGTTTAGGATTAGGAACCTACAACGACTCATTGCAAGCAACCACTGATCAGAAATCAAAAAAATCACTTTTAAGTATGTATACAAATCCGACGGTCTCTGGTGCTCTGGGGGGGGTGTACCCCCCCACCCCCCCCCGCCCACGGTACTGGAGTCATTCGGGAGGCGCTTGCATATCATATGTGGTTCTTCGGACTCCCTGATTGATTTAGCACAACTTTGATTTTTGAAATTTTGTTTATTTTTGAATTTAGCACAACGTGCCACCCCCCCCCCGGCCCCCACCCCCCCCATCGGACCCCCCCCTCAAAAATTTGGCCGGTACCATACCCCCCCACGGTACCATACGCCCCTCGAAAAATTTTCCTGGGCCCACGGTACTGAAGCAGAGTCGATTATTTATCTTGGGAAAACTTTGAAGTCTCCATTCTAAAAAATATTGTTATTTATTATTGTCAACTACGACGGCAACAGGCAACTGCAGTTGTGCTGCGTGTGTGATGTGATATTCTGGACTGGACGGACATCGGACATGTCGTCAGAAAGTGGGTTTTTATGTTTTTTGGTGTTGTTTTTGCATGCGTGGCTGCTTATGGCAATTGGCAAGTAACGTTTGATGTTTAAAAAACCTGCCATGGTATGGAAATGATGAAATCACGAAATTTTGTTTCTGAAGTTATGCTTTTGAAAAAGACGAAGAGTTTTATGTGTAATGGAATGCTTGCTTTTGGGTCTCAAATTGCACATGTAACATGTTTAGTCATCTCACCTCACCTATAATCCAAAAGATGACTTGCGGCTTGGGGATGGTTAGAAAATATAAAATTTCTTGACCACTTTTTGGAGGCAAACTTTTAGCAAAAGGAGAATGTACGGATTTTGGACATAAACCACACAAAACGAAGACGTATGCATAACGAGTTGTATCGGCTAGTTCTCCATAAATAAACAAAGTGGCAACAATAATTCATTTAAAACTGCATGCGCTTCATTTCAACAAGCAATCTCCGGTTCAATCTTCTATGCTTCCAGGTGCGTACAATGCGTTCATGGCGTTTCAGGCGTTCAGCTTCGAGGCCGAGGAAAACGCCAGTGGTGAGCGATTGGAAAACTCGTCACTGTTAAAAAATTATGTTTTCGCGAAACTCCGTTTACAGTCAAATTTTTTAGTCAAACGTTGCAGTTAGTTTCGTCCTGAGTGTGTTAATGTTGGTTGGATTTGACGGTTTCGGAAAAAATTAAAAATTTTAACTTTCAAATTTCAAAACTGCATGGCCGGGAGTTGAACCGTTCACCTATTCCAAACCTTATTTTTCTTGACTAAAAGCTTGCGAAGCGTGGGGAAAACCTACAGAGCACCACAAGTTTTTGTCTTGAGTTCTGTAGGTGTCCTAAAGCTTCGCAAGCATATCATAATTGTTTTAGAGGAGGGAGCCCCCCCCCCATTTTTTAATTTTCTTTTACCAGAGGTTTTTGTGATGCAGCCACCACTTACCTAAAAATTTTAATCAGCTACTTACCTGAAAAATTTGGTTTCGAAGACATAAAATAGGACAATTTTTGACTCAAAACAACCGATTTTGCTTGAATGTTTTGTAAATTTTGCTAATTTTAGGCTGATACGCACTTATCTTTTATTTTTTGAACATTTTTAAGTATAATTTAGCTGTTTTACGCCTTTTTTTACCGTTTTTTGCTACGTATCTATTGTGGATTTTTTCAAAGGTGACCGGACTAAAATGACGTTTGCTTTAAAAACGCCCGTTTGTCAAAGTATCTATACAAGCATTAAAATTTCAGTTTGGTGTGACTGATTCGACATTCAGCGTTTGTTTACGGGAAAAAATCGGCTAAACGGAAAGTGTGGTTTGCTGTGAACGACAAGCGCATGTTTTGCGGCACACTTTCAGTGGAACACGTTTGAAAAAATATGTCATTATTATACCTGACTTCAAATTTTTGACACCACTCCCACCCAAGTCCACTTGTCCTCCGTCCGCACACCCCTACCCAAATTTCGTCAGCTGCTTACTTACCTAAAAAATTTGGTCCAGCTGCTTACATCACCCCCCCCCCCCAACCACACCGGACTAAAACAACTATGAAGCTTATATTAGAGAAATAATTGTTGAGCCATACATTCAAGCTGCGGCGAAATATCACAATTTTTTCGAAACAGTTAAATCCAACAACAACACGAAACTAGCTGCAACGTTCGAACAAAAAAATTGACTGCAGACCCGTAGACCCGAGTTTCATGAAACCATGATTTTTTAACGGAGCCGAAAACTTGATTTTTCCTCTGCTTATGCTGTTCTAAGATTTGATGTGGTGCGTTCACTTTAGTTGGTTACCGCAACGTTTCATTTCAAATTTTGATTCCACAGAAAATTGTGCAAAACTTCATCTGCAATTCGTGAATGTCAAATTGCATGATTGCAATTACCAAAAGCCCTCATTAGTAGCTGCATCTAACGAGCACCAAACAAGGAATGACGGCCAGGATGGAGCGACTGGCGCACAACAGCAGCAGCCAAACACACTCGACTCGTGCCTGCAGCGGTATGGAATGTCGAAAAACGTCTCGGAACGGTCAGTCTAGTTGTTCGCTTGGTATTTGCTGTGAAATACATGAAAATGGATGAAAATGTGCTTTGCACGAAATCCCAATCGCCACTTTCAGTTGTTTGGTTGACTGGCGGTTGTTGACTTTGTAGTTGCTTTTGTTCACCATTGCCATCTACTCCACTGCAGTCACCAGTCCATAATCAGCCACGGCATGCCATGCACTCGCAACACGTAGGCGGTGCTCCTATTTTGATTCTGAGCAGCATCGCCAGTGATTTGCAGGCAAGTCGCCGTGCGGCACACTCTGAAGGCGTTACAGTCGGTCGAGCACGACCCAACCGCTACGGACGGCATCTTTGACTTGATCACGAGCGTGTTCGCAGTCGATGAAGGTGAGTGCATGGCCGTTGTCATTGTTGTTTGCTGTTCACTCAACGGTGATCACCATAACAATCCTGGCGTCTGCTTACCTTTTGTTTGATTCAAGTGCTCCAAATAATTATTGTCTGGTGGTAGACCAAAATAATTATTGCATCACATTTTATTTTGCCCAATATCAACCTTCTTACAATCCATCTCTGCAAAAAAAATGCGTGGCTCAATTTTATTTTGTTTCACTTTTGTTTGTCGTGGTCTCAATAGCTTGCACAGAGCTCACGTAAAAGTTTGTGCACAAAAAAATATCGGTTTTCCTGCGAGGCGACTTTCAAATAAAGCGAACCCAGCCAGATGACGTATTTATTTGGTCGCAATCATTGCAGACGCAATCATTCGCGCTGAGCTGCTCGAGCAACTGCCGCTGCTGTGCCTACACTGTGCGCAGAATCCAATGCTATCGCATCATGTGCACGAATCGCTGACGCCTTTGCTGCCAAACTTCTTGAGCGACCCAAATAATCAGGTCAGTTTCTCGTTCGTTTTTTGGGTTACTTGTTGAAATCAGTTTTATGAGACAACATTTGAAAACCGACATTTGGCTGATTAGTGATTAGATGAGAAGATATCAGTGTGATTACGTTGGGCCGAAATGTGTGGGCCGGAAATAACGGAACGCAAATGAACGCACGCCCCCGGGACAGGCTAGCGTCGCGCAGCGCCTGGGGGGGGCAACGTCGCGCAGCGCCTCGGTTGGAAGAGACGCCGGCTGTGCTAACTGTGCGAAGAGAATTTTTCTTGATTCATGAACGAAAAATTCGCAAACCAGCGATTCCGGTTATACTCTCGTTCGGCAGCGTGCATCGCAACGCGGGTTGACTGACCTTCGGCATCATCCATGTTTCTCCTTTGTTCGGGACGCTCTAACAAAGGGCAACAAACGTTGCGCTGCAAAAAACAAGATTGTGGTTCAAACAGGTTTTTTTTTGACGCAAAATCGTGCGTCAACGACGAAAAATAATTTGGGCTGACGCAAAAACATTCGGCCGTTTGCGTCAGCTGACGCAAACAAATTTCGAGGACGTCATAAGGCCATTTTTGGGTCATTTATGCACTGATTGAAAATTTTTCCGCGCCTTCGGCGCAGACCACAGACTTCTCATAATTTTGTCTGACAATGCATAACATGCAAATGTGATGGATGGCATGGTCAGCTGATTCATCGTTTGTTTTCAATATTGTTGTTCAGTGTTATGATGACGGTTCGATGTAACAACAACATCGTGGCGTATATTGTTCTTTTGACCGTTTCTAGATTCACCTAGCTCCTATCCTGAGCTTGCTTCCACCTAGCTGCAACTTTTGATCGCTCCGTTCTGTTTCTAATCTGAACTGAACAAGTCTGAACAGGTGTAGTCATAGACGCTCTACAGATCTAAAAATCAAGTCTAGAAATTGAAAAGCCATGACAAAAGCCTTTGCCCCGTAAAGCTTTGTTTCTGCGCAGCAGGGGTTGTCAAATGCCAAAATCGCCTTGTTATTTGACCACAGGCGTCAAAAACGCTACTTTTAGTGATGAATGACGCAAAAATATTGCTTTTTTATCGTTATTTGTTCGATTTAGACTGGTATCATATTGACGCAAGAAAATTTGCTCTGACGCAAAATTTTTCGACCGTTTGCGTCAATTGACGCAAGAAAAATTTGACGAAAAAAAACCCTTCAAACAAAAAAAACAAAACGTATGCGGGGTTCCCAAACAGTTCACAACCACTATACTCATCCACATCCACTATCCACATTGCGTGTTCTAGTCGCGTCGGGCTCACCAGTTCGATCTTACCACAATTCCTCTTCGACGAGGCTCTCGAATACGGCAGTTTCAAAATGGTTGTTCATATTCACTGTGACAAAACCAAATTCACGGAGCTTCCAATCAACTGTTCAGAACACAGCTGTCGTTCAGCTTGTCTTTCCCATACAGGTTCATTTTGAAGACACATGAATGAATGAATGAATGAATGAATGTTTGGTACCGTGCAGTGCAAAGTTAACAAAGCTCGAATTTTTTATTTTTTTAGTAAAAAAATCATGATCTATTTGTCTGACAAATTATGATCTATTTGTCTAACCGTGGTGTGGTATTGCGAATTTTCTGGAGCCAGCGTGCCTTGTTTTGGTTGCGTGTACTTTTGTTTTCTTACAACCACTTGCGATTTGCTCGATGCGATGCGTTAAATTGTTTGAACAGGAACATGGGAATGTGCAAGCGGTGTCCGTTTTCATGGTGAACGAGTGTATGGTGATCTTGAGGGCGAGGCGCACAGAAACTCCACACGTGAACATCCCGTGTTGTCTAACAAAGTTGTAAAAAAGACTGGCGCTCGCGCTGTTATTGTATGATTTCATGTAAAGATGTCAATTGATAATAACAAATTATTTCAGTGATAACAAAACGTTGCAGTTGCAGTATTGCTCCATTACTGAACGTGATCGAACTGTAATGTTAGCATTTGAGTTTGAATTACAACAGTAATGCACGTTGAGCTTTGTGATTGGGTGCTTTGCAGAGTAAAATGTTTGTAGATTCAGAAGCAACGTTGATAGCACCAAGAAACCGCATTCCACGGGTCGAAAAATCGAGGTTCAATTTCATTTTGAAAGCTTGTCTGCGCACCTATGTTTGGAATGGGTTTGCTTGAACCTGAGTGGGTCGTAAAAAGGGCAATGTCCAGCTCATGTTCAAGTTCTCGATTGCTCCATGGTTCTTCATTATCTCAAGAATTGTTCAACTCAGCGAAAACACCAGGACGCAGTCAGTTCGTGGATTTGAGCCCCTTCATCTGGATGGTTTGGTGTTTTGTTTTGCCGATCATTGTCTAGGAAATCGACAAACAACAAGCAAGAATGAACATACCGTCGCGTTTGAAATGGAAATTCGGTATTTTATTATCGGTACTCAGTCGACAAGCGTCCGTTGTTGTCTATGACTTAAAAACCGGGGGGTGCAAGATTGCATCTTTCGTGCTGCTGTACAGTGCACCAAGACAACGAGCGCCATGGTACTAACGCAGTGTGGCACACACGTTCACACAGTGCTGTCGGTGCCGGTGGGCGTGCCAGTGGCAAAAACATCTTCTTTTGTATCTTCTATCATCAGCCGAACTGTTATCCATTGTCAGTGTCCATGGTAGCAACGCAACGGTGATTGTGGGCGTTGTTGTGGGCCGGTTAAATGCTTGTCAAGTATTGTGGTGTGTCGAGTTACTCAATGATTGTGGCCACGCACAGCGCCACCCAGCCGACTGCGACGTTCCCAGTCTGTCGGTCGTCGTGTGTGCAACAGAATGCTTCGTTGTGCTGTGATACGCATCGCATTTGTACACGTTGTAAAGAGAATGTTCAGTTGTTGGGTGTTGTGTGTGTGTGTCTCGCAGGTTGTGTGCTGCTGCTGACTGTGTGTTTGCTTCCACCCATAGACATGCGCCCAGTGCTTGTGTGTTGTCGCATTACGCGACCAGACGCAGACACACTGGTTTGCACGGTTACGTTTCGGCCTGGCCATACGTGGCTACAGTGGCCACGGTGGCAGCTACCAACCGCACGATTTCACTGTGTTTTTGCAGTTTTCTACTCGGCGTGTGTGCGTGCGTGTGTTTGTTTGTTTGGGTTTGAATGTTGTGTTGTGTGCTGCTAGTCAGAGACAGACAAGTTTTTAGACTCTACGGGACAGTCGGTCCGTGTGTGTGTGTGTGTGTGTGTGTGTTTTGTGAAAGCTCTGGGTTTTCGGACCAGTGTCGGTCGGGTCGTGTTTGTGGCTGAGTGGCTGCGTTTTGTGCAATGTGTGTGCACTTGCGCTTGCATCACACATACACACACAACACACACACAGCAACCAACACCAACCCGATGCACCGATCGCTCTCACTGCACTGAGTTTTATGGCACTTTTTGTGCATCTGCATTCTGGCAGGTTTGAAAATGAAAAAAAAAACGAAACTGGTATAGCGCACACGTGTTCCAGGCAGGCGTAATGACAAACGCGCAATGATTACGTTTTTTCTTTCTTATGATGCCGCCCCTAGTCTGGCCTGCTTGCTGCACAAAGCCCTGCGTTCAAAACGAATCAAGTCCAACGGCAGGTTCAGCTTAGTTTGCAGTTCGGTCTGACATGGGCCAGCGATCGCCTTCATCGCTCACCTTCAGCATCTATGGATGAAATAGACAACTTTTTTGGCCACTCAATTTTCACGTGCAGCTGGAAATAGACCTGTTCTGCATGACTGTTCTTCATACAGGGAACGTGTGCACCAGTTTGTACGTTCTTTCCACAATTGCAAGTGCACCCGTCTCCCGCCAATGTTTTTTCATCATTTCAAAACTACACCTAGCCTGACTGAACTGCTCATTGTTTCGCTGTGTTGTGTGCTGCCTTTTTATGAGTGCGTTCAATGGCGTTCACAAATCTTGTACACGTGGAGTTCTGCCAGAGCCGGAGTCGTAGAGCACATGTGTTTTTATGTCACCCGAATTTTGGATGCTTCAGAGATGACCGAAGAAAGAAGCGACCCGTTTTTTTGTACTGCTTGTCGTTTGTAAAGTGTCAGCGGTGTAATGTTGTAATAAAAATATTATGCGCGCCGCGGTTTTTTCTCTTGTAACCTGTCTCAGAGAACGTCTGTCTGACATGTTTTTATTACATTTTCAAACTACGAAAAATGAACGTTTTTCGTCGTCTAATCAGTGTTTGATTTGATTGGATTTTGTGTTTAAGTGTACCAAGATTGTAGTAAGTGAAAACAGCAATCGATATCATCGTTTCATCCTTGGCGTAGCTCCAAGAAGTGCACCACATTCAATGTTGTTTATTGTTTTAAAATCTTGTTTCTTGCTTCAGGTTCGAAAAACATGCCAAGCGGCCATATTGATTCTGCTGGAGCAAGAACTATTAAGTGAAGGTAAGTGGCAGAATTTGTCTTCACAAATGCATTAACGCATTTTCCCAAAAATCCAGTGCACCTATTTCTCCCATGAGAACATCAGTCATTCATTTTTTTACTCGTTTTTTTACCAGTTTGGTCGGGTTGATATGCCCTGAGGTTACAAATATTTGAACGTTTGCTTGTCCACTGTAACTGGTCAAGTGTGTGTGCACGATTCAAGAGGCAAACTCTTGGCGATTGCGTTGCTCTTCACTCTTTTAAGTCAAGTGGTGCCCGAAATAGGACACTGCATATTTGTGATTCTTTCGAATCACAACAGTGACTTGCAGTTGCATTCCCGAAATCTGTGGCGCAACTCCAAACAGCGTGTTTGCTTTTGTTTCGTGTTCGCTTGGATGGTTTTGCATTGCAGAAGTGCTCAAGTCGCAAATCTGTCCAACGCTGCTCGCACTGTGCGACTCAAACAGCCGACCGATCTCACCGACTGCCGCCGACGAGCTGCGCCTCGAGGCCGTCACTGTCAGTTTGTTGCTGGATAACACGTTTTGGTTTATTTCTAATGAACCATCATCAATATTTTAACATGATCATAATTATCAACAGAACCGTCATCAAAATCTTTTAAACTATCGTGGGCGTCGTCTTATGCGTCACACTCGTTTTCATTTATCGTTGCTGTCGATTCATCCTTTTAAAAATTCGTTTCGTATTCGTACCACTACCACCACAATTTATGACTGCTCTTTCTTACTATCCATCTTTTTGTAAAGAAAACGGGTCCTTTAGTTTTTTTCAGAGTTTTTTTGGTAGTGCTTTCTTCAAAATTCCACTTTACCCTTCGTGTTACTGAATGGTGTTTGGTGTAGTAATACACTTGTTCGAGAATTGGCTCTTTTGTCGATTTGTTCTTTGATGGCTTGTGAGGGTAGAAGCTTCTAGATTGTTCAAAGAAAGAAAAAAAAGTCAGGCTACGGAAAAGACAGCTGTTGCGTGTTAGTGCTGGCGCAGCAGGAACATGTGTGGACTGCTGCTGTAAAAAATCAAAACTTCTGCGCTTCCTGCATTCAAACACACACACACGGTTGGTCGATGTTCTGAGTTTGTGAAGTTTTTGAAATCAGTTTATGTTTGTGTCTTTTTGGCGGCGTACTCTTTTATTATGATTTTTGGCGTTGGAAACAAACAGCTGTGCTCTGCTATTCACTGTTAAAATTCGTTTTACATTTTCTAAGGCTCTCTATTCGCAAATTGAACTTTTAGGATGAATGGTGAGCAAGCGTTTTCGGGACACTTTCCGGTTCCATTGTGTTGCCAAGATTTTTCAAGTTTTGTGAAGTTTTTCAGCTGCTTGCGGTTTGCATTTTTAAAACATGTGTTTCGTTAAAATTGATCCTGCGAACTTTGAGGAAAGTACACAAACTGCAGAGCGCACCCTTTTTGTGAAACTCAATCATCTGTTTGTTGCATATTTTTAAAGAAAGCAGTCTCCATTGGTGACTTTTATGAATAACTTATGACCTAACGTCACTCAATGTCATTCCGCTCATAGTGTAACAGCGTAATAAATGTGAATTTTTCGATACTGTTCAAATAATCTGCATGTAAAATGTAAATTCACTATTTCACTATCAATGATGTCACTTGCTCTATTCTCACTGGTTCAAAAGTCATATGATTCTACAGAAAGCTGATAACAGCTTGTGTCTTTTCGGGCGTATATTTTGTTGTGCTGTTTGTTTGGTGACACAATGTTCAGTCGCAAAAAGCAGTTTGTTGTTGCTTGAAGCTTGGTAAGTGAGCAACTCAATTGATGGAAAGCTGATTGTGAAGGATTCAATAATGAAATCATTTTTTGCTTGCAGATATCACGTACAACTTATCGCCAAATTCAAACACCCGAAACACGTTTAGTTAAGTAATCGTGTAAGCTTAGTTTAGGATGGGTGGGTCTAGGGTTGGCATGGCAAATGAAACCGTTTTTTTTCGAAAAAGACGGTTTCTTTCATTTTTTTCTTGCGAAAATAAAGAGCCGGTTTTAACCTTAAAATTTTGGTACTTTAAAACTATTAGGAGGATGATATCGCAAAATTATGTAGCAACACCGAAAAATGAACTTTGTGAAACGGGATTTGGGAAATATCCGACTAACTTTCTTTGCACGTTCAAATACCAATTTCTGACCATGTAGAAAACCGGTTTTTACCAACCCTAGGTGGTGGGTCCATCTCTAATTTTAGTTTTATTATTTTTACACAATTTTCTTCAAAAGAAAACAGCCGAATTTTTGCTTTTTAAGTTAGCTGGTTTCAACCGTTCAGCTGTGCCTGGCAACAACGCAGCTGGTTCGCAACAACGCCCACGCATTCCATCTGTCCCTCCATTCCATCTCGCTCTGTCTATTTCCAGTTAGTGCCAGTGCTTGCAGTCCATTGCAACTGCGCATATATTCAGCAAAACATATTGGCTGAGTTCCAGCTGGCGCTCGCCTGTGCGCGCTGCTTTTGATCGGCTTATTTTTTGCGCTTTTGTTGTTCTCAACCGACCTATGTCCATTTTCATAAAACCACAACAAAGTTTAGCAGTGCATTTGGCAGGTGGTCATTGCGAATATGAAACGGGGCTCTTTTATCATAGAAATTTTTCACATGTCCGGTTTTCAATCGTGTGATCCACGTTGGTGTGTCCCTTTGTCAGTACGCCGACGGCTACTACTACAACCAACCAGAACAAATGCTTGATGTATGCAATGGCATTTCCCTTTCTCTGTAACGTTTTTTCGTTTCATTTTTTTTGCATTTTGTTATTTTCAAATGACTCAGCTATTTTTGATGTTATTGTAAGCGGCTGTAGGCAGCGTGGGATTTTTCTTTTACTGATTCTGGATATCACACTTACGCAATGATTTTAGTTGAGTCATATGGTATTGCGTTTTTTCACTGTTTCTTTTTATTTTGAACACAGTGGACAGTTTTCAGCCAGATTGCATTGCGCATTTCATTTTATGATCCATAAGACCGAAAACAGTCATTTTCCACTTCCTGTTAACGAGTTCTTGGTTTTTCTTGGTGTGGGGTTTCTCAACTGAGGTTAAAATAAAACTGAAAAGGATTCCAAGTTGGATAACACTGTTGTTATTATTTACAGTGTGGAACATATTCAACGTTCATCAGCTAAGTATTTTATTGAAACAGACATCCAGAAGAATTTAGCGCGGTTAACAGTTTGGTATTTATTCACAGTTGACACACTTATCATGTACTTGCACTGAACAAAGTACAATGCTCATTAATAAAAATTATGTATCATTTTTGATCAATGCCACCGATCATTTTATGGCTTTATGGAATCGAATAAGCATGTCGCATTCGTTATGTTTGTAGGAATTATTGTCCTTTCGTTTCCACCACTATAAAATAGAATGAAAACTGTTTTTCACTATCAGAACTGTTGTCGTGATGATTTTACTCATGCCAGTGCATACGGGTCGAATAATATCGATCGGTCTCGTAAATGCGGGCATAGTAGCACTGGCGCCATAGTACACGAGCGAGCAATGTTGAGTATTTGCATTTGCACAGCTGGCAGTGCGCCCGTGCACGTGACAACCGTGCTGCGATGTATTCACGGTCTTTGTTCGTTGCAGCGCGCATGCGCCTTGCTGGCAGCTGTCTCTCAGTCACGCCAGCTCTGTGTGCACACCAGCCATTCTACTCTTGTCATGTACGCACTGTCCTTCCCCTACCCGGTTTCCACACTATTTCCAGCCGTGTGCTGTTTGTGTGTATGTGTGTGTTGTTATGTTGCGTTTTCAGTTGCTGTATATACTGCTCACCCAGCCCCCATTATTCGGCTGATTCAGTATGTGCAAGCGTGGCCTGGCCAACTGACTACTGCTGCTGCCAGCTTGCTGTTGTGTGCTAAGATGCTTGCACAATATGCCATGTGTTTGTGTGTATGCCTGTATGCAGAGCACAGGGTGACTTTGAATCATACTGCGCACCCGGTATATCAGTGTGTGGTTGTGTGTGATTGCTTTCAGTCGCTCTCACTGTCCTTTCTCAGTTCTCTGCTCTTACTGTTGGCTCGCGTATTTCGCATAGTTTTGCGTGTTGTTGTTGTTAGTTTATTTGAATGTTGGTGCTGTTTGTGTGTTTGTCTATGCGTTGCTGCTCCCCAACCGCCCAGCCACTCTGCCTTTCCATTTTGCTGCCAGCCACCCCCCCTCTGCAATGCAATCCAGTTCAGCTCATTCTGCTGGCTTGCTTGCATTGCTTTTGGCCACGGCCGCTGTATACTCTGTTTGTGTGGCGTTGTTGTTGTTGTGCTTGATTGTGTGTGTATGTGTGTGCGTTTGTGTGTGTGTTTGTGTTGGTAATGCATGTTGTGTGTATGTGTGTTGGCTATATAGCTGCTCGATTGTGCTTTATGGCGCGGCTGACTTGACTGTCTGTTCTGTTTCTCCCCTCTGTTTCTGTTTTTCTCTTTTGCTTGTATTCTCAGCGTGCATTGCATTGCATAGCATTTTGTTGCGTATTTTGACGAGAATGTTATGTGTGTAAACTTCAGGCTGGATGGTTGGTTGGTTTATTTCATTTTCGTGCACCACGCTGCTTGTTTGCTGTTTTGTTGCTGCTGATGCTGATACTGATGTTAATGTGGCGCGTTTTTTTTACAAAATGTTCAATCCCGTTTGCTCTGCTAGTGCGCAGCATGTGTTTCGTTCTCAGATCGTTTTTACACCAGCATTCTGTTCGAACGTTGCCATTGTGCTCTTTCTTTCTTTCTTGTTTATTGTTGGCTGACTTCCAGCATTTCTCTTGCTTTTCTTTTTATTTCGTTGATCGTTGAAGTTTTTGTTTTACACATGTTGTGTTTTACGTGTTCTTCGTCATTATGTGTTGCTGTGTTTTTGTGAAAAAATAACGTATTTTTTCATTATGTTATTCTTTGTTTTCTGCTTTGTTTTTTTCAATTACTTTTGCATGCTTTGGAGCTTGATTGTTCTCTGAAAAAAAATTGAACACACCACATTGACCGACGTGTCGATCTGCGATCTGTCGCATTCGTATAAATATAAAATTCGTCCATAATGAAAAGTTCTTTCTCACCGGTTTGAAAGACCCCGGCGAGGTGAAAGACATGGGTAGTGAGACGTTGTCTCTGGCGGTGACCATCGCGTTTGGAAGCCTTGCCAAGATCGTGTCACTATTCTGTTTTTCGCCTTGACGTGCGTCACTCACGACGCCGGCAAAACTGATTTTTTATTAATTCCGACGAATGATTGAATTGCAAACATAAAAAAATGGAAGCGTCCGACTAAATTATCTATATACTGCGACTATATTATAATTTATTACATCATATTGCGACGACCAGAAAAGTTCGCATTAATTAAGATTTATACCCGTTGAAAAATAGTATGAACGAAGATGTTTGAAAGTGCTGTTTTGGTGTCTGTGTTGTTAATCTTAGCGAATTCGAAAATTCAAAAAAGAAAAATCTTGGCTGGCTGCCAGCACAAAATGGCAGCCGACTACGGACTGTGCTGTTACTGGCGTGTGACTGTCAACGAACAATAATACTACCGAGCGGAGCCGACGAAAACAACAATAACGTTTTTGCAGCACTGTTCACTGCGGCCGCTGACGTTGCGTGCCGTCAAATCTGTCTGTCCGATAGTTTTGTGGTCGTGGAGTGCGCTGTTTCTTCAGACACAACTGTTTGCTATCACAGCCAGCTTTGATGAGCACGCAGCGTGCCAAGGGAAAACGAAATTATCACAAACAAGCGTCGAATTATTGACTAAGCAACGGTTCACAATCGATAACTGAATTCATTCTGTCGATACATTCCGGAATCCGTAGCCGTCAAAGTGGTCGTGATTTGTGGACTACAAAATTGGTGGCTTTCCGCGCCTCTCACGCTGGTCACAGAGTGGGCGGCACCGCGGAATTGTCGTTTCCTTCTCATATCACAGCCAGCTTTGATGTGCTTCGTGTTTCGTGGATTTCATTCATTCTGTTTCGGGACTGTTTATATTCATAATCCCGGGCCCCCAAGTCTTGTCGGATTGTGAAATTTCCAACTGAAACTTCTCGGTCCCATGTGGTGTGGTGGTAATCGCTGGGCCGCAAGCAAACTATCGCAAACCAACATCTCTTTGGCTTTCTTTCAGTTTCTTGCTTTATTTTGCTCGTTTTTTGGATGCATGTTTTTCAGTGTATTCATGGTTTGTGCTTGTTTGTCATTTTCAAGCTTCTTTTAACCAGCATTTCCTTATTGCTATTTTACGACCCCTGCTGCGCTGCGTGCACATAAAACAAAATTTGGAGCAATATTTCCTGTGCCAAGAAAAAGTCAGACAATCTTATCTTTGGCGCCTCGCCAAGGTTGCTGATGTTGCTGTTGGGTGCACTTTGTATTGGTAGACATATCCTGTCATTTGATTGTTGTCTGTTTTTCTACATTGATCTGACATCCATTTTTATTCGCATAACTTTTGCTCAGGGATTCAAATTAAATCAGCGATTATTCTGCTCATTGTTTCATATTGTTCTTTGTGTGCTGTTACTATCGTCTGATCATTATTCAACATACTGCAGTACAGTGACAGTAAAGTGACAACCGTCAAATTGCAGCTCTTGTGCAAATTTGTCACCTCTGGCTCGTTGGACTACGAATGGACACTAATCACATTTCTGCCGAAATTCAAAAACCTCTGCTCGGACAATGTGTTCCACGTGCGAAAGGTTTGCTGCTGCGTTTGGGTTGCGCAAGTTACGTTTCGAAGTATTGAATGAAATATACCACGGTTTATGGGTGCACATGTGAGCAATATGCGCAGAGCACAAACATTTTGTCAAGCAACACCAACCAAAGCCACGGTTTGCGTTGATGCAGGTTTGCGCATCGACACTCGGCGAACTGGCGTCCATCGTGGGCACCAGGGTGACCGAGCGGGTGCTCGTGCCACTGTTGATCACACTCAGCCAGGACTCCGTCTGGGGCGTTCGAAAGTGTTGCGCCGAAAGTTATACGCAGGTCGAACAAAAACGGTTTTGAGAAGTGAAACATGAAAAACTTGGGTGGAAAAAGGAACTTTTGGAGATTTCTTCGACAGGTTTCCAACCAGTGCTCAATGGCAGTGCGACGACGCGACCTGGCGCCTGTGTTCGTGGCGCTGCTCGGCGATCCGTCGCGATGGGTAAGTTTGAAAAAACGTGGCATCTGTCGTTAATTCGAGGCATCGCCAGCACAATGGGCCAGCCTAAACAGCGTAATGAACGTGTGCAGGTGACGAGTCAATCGTTCCAATCGCTCGGTTCGTTCATTTCGACGTTCGCTGACTCGGAGCGCACCGGACTTCGATGGTTGGACGGCTCGCTGATATACGAGGAGCCGAAGGCCAGGTGCACATTACACTCAGCCGCAATTCTTTCTGCAAAAACATGCCCTACTCCACCCCCCCCCCCCCCCCCCCCCCCCCCCCCCACCCCCCCCCCAACCCCCCCAAAACAACCCACCATACCACAATCCCATTCCACACAACATCGCACGCCGGCGCGAAAAAGGTTGAGTCCGGTAGTGACGACGAAGATGAGGACGAAACGAAGCCGTTGGTGCGCGACGATCCGCTGACGCCACCGAAGGTGCTCGGCGGTGCCTCCGGCCGCACGGCAACACCGGCAGTGAACATCACGAACAACACTGAGCCACTGAGCACGCTGGCACGCCAGAACTCCGGTGACCATCGAGACGACAACAGTGACTCGGACGACGAGGGCCCGTTCACGTTCAATGTGAAAGGCACGGATGGATCGACGAAATCGGGCGGCAGCAGTGTATCTGAGCACAACGAGAAGTCATCGGCGAACAATAAACCGTTGCCGCAGGAGCAGGTGTGCTCGACTCTATTGTTGGTTGATTTGCGGTGTCACCAGTATGCAAACCAGTGAACATCAGTTTCAAAGTTGTGTTCTGTCAGGACATAGTGCCAGCCGAACTGCTCGAGTACTACATATCGATGGTTGATCCAGCGAAAGCGCAACAGATTGAAACTGACATCATACGCCACTGTGCCTTCAATCTGCCAGCGGTCGCGTACACGTTGGGACGACAGAACTGGCATCATCTCAAGTTTACATACTTGGCGCTCGCTAATGATCTTCAGGTGTGATTATCGCGCCGTAAAATTGTATGCAATTCAAATGCAGCCAATGAGCTTCTCGAATATAGCTGTACAGTTTAGTATGTGACCAGTTTAGTCTCCACACTGCTTGATTGTTTCAGTGGAAAGTTCGTCGTACGCTTGCATTCAGCATTCACGAGTTGGCCGCCATCCTCGGCCCAGACATGACCGTTCAGTATTTGCTGCCCGTGTTCCAATGTTTCATGCGTGACCTGGACGAGGTGCGCATTGGCATTCTGAAACACCTGTACGACTTCATCAAGGTATGACCGGCACTTATGATGGTTTGTATTCACTGTAAGCTGATTGGCGTTGTTTACATGGCCAACCAACGTGCTAGATTTCATTGATGAAAACATGCGATGCTTCAATTTCAGCTGTTGGAGCCAAGCCAACGCAAGTCGTTGCTCGCTCAGTTGGCCGACTTCCTGCAGTGCGACAACGTGCGCAATTGGCGCTTTCGACACGAGTTCACCAGACAGTGCGCACTGCTCTGTGAGCTGTATGACTTGGAAGACGTCAATCAATTTCTGTCGGCCATCGGCTTGACGCTGGCGATTGGTTGGAATTTTTTGGATTTTGGTGTCGTGGCTTGTTTTAAAATTTTGTGATCCTGGGCAACACATTTTACATGGTGTGTATCAAAAGTGGTGTCCTATTTGAAGCTGATTGAGTTACATACGACTTATTGACAAAGCAATGTGCAGCAAGTCATACGTGACACACCTGGTGCTGGCTCATCACCGATGAGTAAGTAACGTTTGGTGAACGCAACTGACACAAACAGCGCAAGCGTTTCAGACCGAGTAGCACTGATTCGCCTCGAGGCCGCGGTATTGCTGAGCACCATTCTGAAGCATTTCCACCGTGCCGAGTGTGACAAGCCTTTGGCGGAGCGTGAGATGACCAACACGTTCACATCTGACATTGTCAAGGGATTCGCTAAATCGCAGCGCTGGTCACGCAGGCAGACGTTGGTGTTTATCATTGATGGAATGTTATGATACGCTTGTGCTGTTACTTGCACTTTGGTGAAAGTGTGATAGGATGCGATGTGCAGTGTGTCTTGTTCGTGTTTTGCAGCTATGCGTACGTGTGCACGCAGGTGATCGAGACACAGGCGCTTCCGATGGAACAGATGGCGAGCACAATGCTGGAGCCGTTGCTGGCACTCTGCCAAGATGGTCAGTTTCGCTGTGCGTGTTCAAGCAAGCGAATGTGTGCCACCGAGCACTGACACACGCGTGCGTTGCAGCCATCCGCAACGTTCGTCTCGTGTCGCTGCAGGCGCTGGCGGCGGCGGCCGTGGCGTGGCGAGCGGACGCGCCGGAGACGACGCACGTGCTGGACGTGTGCGAACGAGTCGCCCAGCAGGACACGGACGTGGAGTGCGTCTACGCAGCACGCCGTGCGCTCGGCCAACCGGTCGACCAGTGCGTCGTCACGGTGCCCAAACGCGCGCACCCGCCACTGCCGGACGCACTGCTGCACAACAACAACAACAACAACAACAACAACAACAACAACACCGCTTCTGCCTCGAGCACGCCGTCGTTGCCAGCCGCACAGTGCTGGGGCGAGGCGAACCTGTTGGACTCGGACCAAGCGGGCACACCGCCGCCACCGGACCCGTCAGCTGACGCCAGCTGTGCGCACGAGTTGACCAGTGTGCTCGTGATTCACGACTCGACGACGACGCCAAGCTCGAACGCAACTCAGTCGCCGCAACCGATGATCGTGTTCCAGAGTGACTCGCAACTGAAGCAAGACGAACGCAGTGAACCGGTTTGATGGATGATTGTTGATGCTTGCTGGTGATTTCTGTGCTTGAATAAACATTCAGAGATGCTGGCTGCTTTCATTGGTCGCACTAACTTTAACATCAGCAAATTTGCAGGTGAAATTTGGATTTGTGTATTTTGATCATTCACACCTCGATAACTGGAGTGCTTTTCACAACTCAAGGTTTTTTACTCGACTCTCTTGTGAACTTGAAAATTCTGAACAGTACAGTACATTTGACCGGAGTCACCAAAATGCAATGAGATGCTGTGGTTTTTGTGACCTTTCTGGTCTTCATGGGTATTATGCGCGTTAAAAGCAGACTTTCATGAGGGTATATTTATAAACTGACATGGCCTGGAATTGTGGCGCTAACGTTTTGTCCGTGACCTTGTGATTTTTCCGAGTTGTGTCGTTTGTGTCAGTTCATTTTTTCTGCGAGTGACTTGCAACTTCTAAAGTACTACACTGATTTCAATTGTACCATACTAATTGACGCGGTGGTACTATTAGGCGTTGATATAACGTTCTACAGTTGTTAAGACATTCTAAGTTATTGATCGACTCTTTATTCAACACTCGATTATCATTTTTTTCAAAAAAAAACTTCCTCAGTTGTTTTACGGATTGGTTTCAGAATAGTGTGGTTACATTTGATGAAATTATTTGTGATAATTGTTGTCTTTTTTACTGCAACTGGACACTTGAACAGTGAAATAATGGAGATTATTGTTCAGTGAAATTATTGTTCGGGAATCAGCGAAACGAGGGTTCCATTTTCGTTTGCATAGCGAGGACTCAGTCACTGTCGCTGCGTTGAATTCTGCGACTGATGTATTGAGATTTTGTCAAATGGTAAAACAACATTAATCAAAACACGAGCAAAATGAAAACAGCGAAACGAAAATTTAATAAAGCAACCTGGAAGATATAAATATGTCGATAATATAGAATTTCAACAAGAAAATTAAAATACGTCAAGGAATCACATGAAATGCAAACTTGAAGGTCAAATGAACAATCTGATTGGAAACCACTTGATAAATGTTTGATATGAAAGTAAGTTATCACATTTGTTTCACATTTCCATTGATGTCTGTCACGGCCATGTATATGGCACAAAAAAATCTAAATGTACACCAGACCTGAAGGAATAAACACACAAACAGACAAGTACAACACATGAATGCCCCTGAAAATCTCATAGAACATAATTCAAATGAAATACTGATGTGCGCTGACAGCCATGAGTTTCTCAACGAAGAGGTCGTCGTCAAGCACAGCAACGTGAGCAGCTCGTCCAAGCACCTGCCAAAATGACACTATCTTAAAGAAGCATTCTAGGGTGGGCGAGAAGTGCTGGGTCACCTTTTGATTGCCCACAACTCTTCAACAGATCTTACCAATTCTGCTGAAATTTGAAATTCACACACACTAGATCTGTGCAAAATTTCAGCTTAATCGAATAGAAAGCGCTTGCTAAACACAGAAAAGATAAAAATTCAGAAAAACAACACTTCGTTTCTGCCGAAGTAAAACAATCATTCCTTAAAATTGGCTGCACAAAAAAGCGTGTGCGCCCGCTTATGCTGGATTCAAATTATAAAATGTTTGAAATTTTTATTTCAAACAAAAAACAACTAATTTTGCATCGGTAGGCTTTTTTTAGTGGCAGTAACACATGCGTCGCTTAATCTGCAAACTTCTTTCAGTCTGACAGCCATTTTCGCGTTTTTTACATCAATGGTGACATGATTTGCGTCAAAATATAGCCCAAAAACTACTGGAAATGTCAATTCAGTTGGACACCAATCCAAAATTGCGTATTACCCGTGAGACAAGCAAAAAATTGAACAGCAACAGGTGGTTTCAAAAAAACACAAATAACACCTTTGTCAATCTAACCGTTTTCACCAGGGTTTTGTTACCCGTTTTCTAGCGATACCACAGCAAAACTTTTAAACAGTGATAAAAAATACATGCGAAAATTGTGTTCCAAACGATTTCTCGCAAAAAATGGCTTGATCGGCTTTTCAAGAAGTTTTTAAAACTTTAAAAAAGCTGTAAAACTGGAGTTTTCGAACTTGTTCTGCTAAACATGTACGTTTCGGCAAATACAATGAAATTTTTACAGATCTAAGTTAAACCCTTGGGTACGTATAATAAGTTTCAAATTCTAGCGAAATCGGTAGAGCTGTTGAAGAGTTGTGGTGTCGGCAATCAAAAGGAGACTGACTACTTGTGGCCGAGCCAGTGGTTAAGCTAGCAATGTTTGAGCAATACCGCACCTGATGTGTCCGTGAGACATTGGCCATGCCGTGGAACGCGGTGTACCTGAGCACCGTGGTTGGCCGCGCCGAGGCAACCAACGAGCACAACACGTTCGTCACCATCTCACTGTACACAACGCCTGAAAAGCATCGCTCGGTTTCAGTAGCGCACAGCACATGTTTACTGTGCGACGTTTCATTTCGCCCGATCACCATGTATTGTGCGTGCACCGGTGCAACAAGTACGACCATATACCATTACATCGTGCAAGCACTGTTTCTTGCGGTTTCGCCTGGTAAGCGTATACCGCGGGCCCCCAGGCTAGTTTGATGTCGGTGGCCCACAGGTAGAGATGTAAGGGTCAAAAAATTTTTTTTATTTTTTTTAAAGTAAAAAAAAGAGCATTTTTTTTATTTTTTTTTATTAAAAATTTTTGAAATTTTTTCTTTAATGTGCCCTGAAAATGCCGTTTTTGGCATAATTTTTCGAAAGTTCAACAAAAATTTTCTTTGACTTTACCTTGTCACTTAGTCTTCAACGCTGCAGGTGGTATTCTGGATTGATTTATAGACTGTTTTTAGCCTTGGTGAGTGATGATCGACTCGCGCATTGAAGTATTGCCTATTTTCTTAAACGTGTCCCACTGAAATGACGTCATGTGCCACAAAACATGCGCTTGTCGTTCACAGCAAACCAGACTATCCGTTTAGCCGATTTCTTCCCGTAAACAAATGGTGAATGTCGAATCCGTCACACCAAACTGAAATTTTAGTGCCTGTACTTTGACAAACGGGCGTTTTTAAATAAAATGACGTCACGTTAGTCCGGACACGTTTGAATAAATCCACAATACTTGAGCGTCGCAAAGGCTAGTTCAACAAATTCCGATGCCGCTAAGGTGAGATAGAAGCAGAGAACTCACATTTACGCATCGTTTTTCAGGATCTCGAAAGGTCGAAATTGCACTGTCTGCCACTGCAAGCGTAACTTCGTTGGTTGCTCGTTGCTGTTTCGCCTCGTGTCGTCAGCATGATCACACAGGTTTGTTGTTGAACTTGTTTCCGTGTTATTTGAGGTGAATTGAGAGGCAAAACACGAGACGTGATGTCGTCGGTGGGAAAATGGGGTCGCCGAAACCAAGTCTGAAATTTTCACCCTCCTCCCATATGAGTGGGGGTCATATGGTAAGTCGGTGGCTCCTCAGATGGTGATATTCGGACTCCCTGAAAAATTCTGAACAACTTTCATTAAAAAAAATTTAAAAAAAAATTTAAAAAAAAATAGAAATTTTTTTTTCTTGACATCTCTACCCACAGGCCCCCATGTTCGTGAAGCTCGCTTGGTCACTAACTATGCAGCACGTGTCATGTCAAAATGGACCCGGTTACTGCCACAAACAAGCACAAGCACACCATACCGTATTCGGAGGTGTCTTTGTGCGCAGCCTTGCACGGTTGAATCAACGCAGAGTGACACGGCACGTACAGATCTTGCGCTGAACCGACCAGCAGAACGAACCGAAACAAGGAGAGGCCTGTGCGAACATTTGCAATTGACAGTCTTTGAAAAGCGGAGGCGTGAGTTTGATGTCGACAAAAAAAACGACTGAATTCACTGGCAGTTTTGCTGAGCTCGTACAAGAAGCACTGGCGTAGTGCACCGGGCAATTGGTCGCGCATCGCCAATTGCTCGAGACTGCGAGATCGTTTCCACCACTGCACCAGCGAGAAACCTGTGTTCAATGCTGCTGTTACAATCATGAAGATCATAAGTTTTGTACAGAACTAAAAACTGGATGATAAGCCAATGACACGCTCAAGGTGAGTAGCGACCCCAGTCAGATCGCGTGATGAAAAGCCTGTTCAAACCCAGACAGTGTTTCCCAATTGAAACTGCGTTCACCAACCAAAGCTGGCCGTTTTATGATTATACAGCAGACCACAATGCGGTCCGTTGAGCGAGAGAAACGTGTGAAAGCGTTCGCGGACATGTTGCAATCGATCGGACATCACTGCAGATCGCACGATCAATGCACCCATCGAGTGTGAGATGAAGCTGCAATCGAACACAGCATCTGAATGCATGCACGTGCCAAGCTCACTCGAATGCAACTAGCAAGCTTGAGAGACACGCTAAGACACTGTGCATTCAGCCATAGAATTGCACATGATCTAATGGTATTGTGGATTTATTCAAACGTGTCTTGACTAAAATGACGTCATGTGCTTTAAAAACGCCTGTTTGTCAAAGTACAGGCACTAAAATGTCAGTTTGATGTGACTGATTCGACATTCACCATTTATTTACGGGAAGAAATCGGCTAAACGGAAAGTCTGGTATGCAGTGAACGGCAAGCGCATGTTTGGCGGCACATGACGTCATTTCAGTGGGACACGTTTAAAAAAATAGGTCATACTATAACTACTGGTGCGTAACCCTGATCAGGTTCAAGCGCAGGCCGTTCAAATTGCATTTTGCTTTTTTGAACTGTTTGATTTGTGAAGGTTTGTGTGGAGGAATGTTTGGATTTTAATAAACAAAACTTGTTTGTGATTGATGAGGTGCAAAAAAGGCAAAAAGCAGAGTTTCAGGCGAATTTTCAGAAAAAAACGACGGCGACAGTGAAAACCACCCAAACACTCAAAAAAAACTAAATGTAATTTGAACGGCCCGTGCTTGAACCAGATCAGGGTCACGCACCAGCCAATCAGCTAATGCACTAAATTTTCCAGTATGACTATAATTAGTTTACAACAGATCATAAAAAAATTGTGATTGCAACAAATGTCGGTTATCTGAAACCAAAAAAAAACGTTTGAACCAACGAAATTTTAGTGGGCAAGCGTGGGTGGCGTGCCATTTGTGCGAGCAATTCTTCCACCAGATTCGCAGCCATTGACTCAAAACAGGCGAACGTGTCGTCCTGGTTAGCCTCAGACATCAGGAAATCGATGTTGTCCGCGTGTTCTCCTGAAACCGACAAGATGCTCTCAAAAATTGTTCTGGCAAACCACATTGAAACTTTCGAATCCAGGACGCAATTTCGATGCATTGTGTTTGAGTGATGACATATGACATTGCAGCGAATGAGCACCGAGCATTGAACATTCCGGATGTTGACAAAACCACCCAACGTATTATCAATTTTTATGTTCTGCGACTGAATGCGTGTGCAGACGTAGAAAGGAAACTAGTTTCAATCTTTATGTGGCAATTCAAAGTCACTGAGTGACTCGGCCCTATGTGGGGAACTCGGATCACTTTGCTAATTTTGAATTCCCTCGTCACTTATAAAACTGTTTACCTATCTATGCGCGCATTGCGTTGCGGGATTTTAAAAATAAAGGATCATAGTACCCAAGCAAAGTCGCAGAAAGTTCTGATAGGGTCTGAGGTCGTCTCTGCTGCCGTCGAGTCCGTGCACACAAACGACCAAATGCAACGCGTCTGGATCGGGCGAGCGCGACCGGGCCCGTCCGGTGCTGGAGTCACTCGGCGACTGGACACGGCGATGCGACAAATAAGGACACACCGTGGACGACAACGAATGCAGGTCACTGCAAACACGAACAACGCGGTGCACTTGGCTGAGGCGGTCGCTTCGAAGGCAACATCATCCCTTCATTGTCACCCCACCTAAGGTTGGCATAGGAAAGAAAAACCGGTTTCTAAACTCAATTTTTTTCGAACTTTCGGTACTTCAAAACTATGAGGTGAAATATGTATAGGTGATATCGCAAAATTATATGTCGCAAAAGGTGAAAAAATGGGCTATGTATGTGAAACCGGATTTGTGAAATACATATCAGATTTACTTTTCTTGAAGCTTCAGATGCTAATTTCGGCTGTATTTTTTGTGTTTAATTGGAGGGCCAACATCTGAACATTTTTATGTGGTGGACGGAGGGAAAAATTGGGAAATGAAACGGTTTTAAAACGGAAATAAAACCGGCGTTTTTCGTGGCCATATAAAAACCAGTTTTTTACCAACCCTAATTTCAGCTGACTGTATCTGGCAAAAGCTGTATTGCACGTTTCAATGAAAAGCAAGATGAAAACCGAAATTGCAAAACAAAGACCAACAGAAGTCTGCTCCACAGTGAAACGAACAACGCACCTGTACAAATGGCCCGTAAATCCAGCGAGTGCGAGTTTCTGTCTGAATTGCTCTTTATGCCGCACGAACTCCAGCACGTATTCGTCAATGGCCAGCGTCAGATGGGCGCCTTCCATTTGAACAGCAGCAACTCGCGGAGTGCTGTAAATCGGCAAGAAAATATAAATAAACAAATGCATCGCGCAAAAACATCACGTGAGCGGTGGTCACCTCGACACGGATGCAGCATTTTTAGAATCGACATCGATCACTTCATCATATCCATCATCGTCATTTGAGGTAGCGGACACGTTTGAGCCACCATTTAACAAAACGATGTCTTCCTAGAACACCCAACTGTTGTTTTTGGTTCTGCCAAAACTCAGCAGTCAACAAAAATACAAAGAAAACCGCAACGCCCACAATGAAGTAATCAGCACACCTGTGCAATGTCAACCACTTCACCAGCGGATCCAGCCGGAGAAGACGAACTCGTCGTGGCACTGCTCGACGAAAACGCAGCAGCTGTTGCTCGGTTAGGCGACTTGCACGCTGCAAATGGAGAACAAGGGGAATAACACAAACAGAGACGGACACAAACGACACACGTTGGCGACAAATTATAACAGTATTGATTTTTAGCTGCTTCTCAACAATAAAGCTTTTGCAGCAAAGTGGGCAAGTTGTATTCATCAAGTAACCGGGACAATCAATGAACAGCGAATATAATCATCAAGTGAGTGTCAGATTGCACGCAGACACAGACACCAGTACAGCCCACCAGTTGCCACTTGTTGCTCAAGTTCGTAGCTTTTTCGTTTCATCAGCGGCAGATGGCGTTTCCAGCGTTTCCAGACCGGCTTGTCCTTTGCGTTGCTCATCGATGCACGTCCATCAGCAGGCATCCTGTCAGCCGGCTCGATGCTCGTCACGGGCAACTTGTCAGACCCACTCTGCTCGCTCGTCTGCAAACGGACACCACCGATTGCGCGCAAGCACATCATCGGCCGACTTGCATTACTGTGCATCATCATTTCATCATACTTCACGCCTGCCAGTCCACCGGTCAATCAACCATCATCAGTTACCTGCGGTCCGCTAGTCAACGGCGCGACCACGCTGTCAGACATCAACAGGTGCACGCCGCCTACGTCAGCCTCCGAATTGGAGCGATTCATCAAGGTCGCCTCAACATAACTGTCAGCAGTTGCGTCTTGCATTTCGGACGACGCGAGATTCGGCTCCGTGTGACATCGCGTCAATTCGGCAGTGCACTGCGCCAGATTGCTGTCGTACACGCCTCCTGCAAACAAGCATACTTGAAAATCATGGTATAAGTTCAGCGAAAACTTGTCTCTTGGGTATTCATGAATGGATTTAATGCATGATGCGTCAATTCAACATTGTCCCAAAGGAATCGCCTCACCCGTGGCTGCAGCCAGAGCGGAATTGCACCGCGTGGAAGACATTTCACTGAGCGAAGTCGCAGCGGAATCAGCGGCGCAGAGAGCGGGCGCCTTCAAGGAGTCCGCATGTTGCGGTTGCTGGCAAGTCACGAACGAACTCGAGCGTTGCCGTGCCAGGTTTGCCTCAGCGTTGTTGGCTGCGTCTGCGGCGCTGCGTGTAACCGAGGGAACGGGGGGCGGTGCAGTGGATGGCAGCTCTGGCACTGCTGAGATTTGTGCCTGAAAACGGAAATCAATTGCAATGAAAAGGGGTCAAAACTGCACTGCGTGAACATTTCCTAAACCGAACCAACCGACAACAAATGCTGCTTTTCTACCGGCTCTCTTAGATCACTGTTTCGATTGGTCGCCTTCGCACAGGCAACACTGACATTCAGATTCGAGAGCGACTGTGACGTCGTCGTCGTGTGATTGTGCGCCAGATCCAAGCACAGCGATCGTTTCAGTTTCTTCAGCATTTTATCCGGCGACACGAGCGCAGTCTTTCGAGCGTCTGCTGGCTCGGCGGTTGCGACCGTCGAAGCCGGACGAACACACGACGTCGGGTGGAACTTCTCCTCGAACACAATCGGGAACGTGTCTGGTACGCCGTCGACCTCGGCACTCGCCACTGGCAACTGAGCGATACACGTGAAGTAGCACGATCGTTTCAGTGAATCGACGATTCGCGCGTATTTCGCGTACGACTGGCTGCGATCAACAACGGGAACGTCAAGTACAATCCTCACAAAACAATGTGCAGACTAATCGCAAAGAAATGTGCGAAACAAAAAGCGCCTGCCGAGCGAACCTGCTGGCGCTGAAGCTGTTCGCCAGCAGGTTGGTCACCGTGTCTTCCGAATAGAAAAACGCTTCGCCGAATCGTTTTACCTGTGAAACGTCACAATAAACAGCACCACTTGTCATGGTATTTTTTGCGACACAAACATGAACCGTCATTGGAAAAACAAACCAACCCGCATTGAGTGATGTTCCACGGCCAAGGCATGATCGATCTGCTGCTCGCCACGGAACAAGTCCAAGAACTGCTGCCATAAAACACTCAGCTCCTGCAAAAATACGAGCTCAAAAGTCAAAACTGTATCACTTTGCTTCTCTAACATTCGCTTTCAACATTCAGCCAGTACGCATTTTACTGCAATACCTGTGACAAGAGCTGGCGATCCTCATCGAGCGCTCGCCACGGGTCACCGTCGCTCTCGAATCGGCGGCACAAAGCGTCCAGTTTTGCGGCGGTGTCAACCATTTCTGAATGGCAGAGAACATCATCAGAGATACCCATTATGCAACTTCGTTGGTAAGTTCTTTCTCGTTGCTGATCGTGAACCAACAACAAGGCACACTGATAACATACGTATTCTGATAACACTCAATGCGGGTAGCATTTCCGAGTACGTCTTGATACGCAGCTGTAATGATTCATAAGCTTGCAACAACACTTTGCAGCATTGCCGGTGGTACACACGCAGCTTTTCGGGAATGACCTGCAAATTCGGATGAAGCACGATTGTTTAAGATCGCAAACGAAACAAAATAAAACAAAAAGGCCTTTTTCAGGTTTTACCATTGGAACGTGCGTCGGCGTAAGTTTGCTGCAAAAAAGCTCAAAACAGTATTTTACAAGGTTTCCACAAATATTTTAACTGGAAAACATACCCGGCAATCCGGGCGAAAATGATACCCAAATAGGTATAATTTAATGAAAACCACCAAAACTGTCTTCACCAACGTTTTGTCGTCGGCGTGTTTCAATGGGTTTTTCGGTTCTAACGTGACCAGTGAAGCGTGCAACGTTAGAAACACAGCCGCGAAATGATAAAAGTCAAAGAGCACAGGACGGTGGTAGTGCTGGCCACGAGATAACGACAGCGAAACTTGCAGATCCCGCTTGCAGATACACCGGAATGCTGAGAGAACGTCGCTGAAAGAAAAAAAGAAATGAAACATGTTCGTAACCATCACACATGCTGGAAGCACATCACACCAATCAGCAAAATCATGTTACCAAGCAAAACTCTAAAAGCGGTTAAGTAGCTTTTCGTGCATACGCACACAGACAGAACTTAAAATTTAGTCAACCGCGATAATTATGCTTTACGGACACGATTACTTTGCTAACAAGATTTAGAAAAAGACGTCTGTGCGTGCATTTTCGCCAAACTGCTGGTATGCTACCGATCAGCTGATTGTATGTATCTATATAACCTAATAAAAAAGTGGTAACCATTATGCCTGTGGTGACCATTACCAGCAAAGTAAAACGTTCAGAAACAAGCAGTGGGTTCTTCTACTGACTTGTGCTGTCCGCCTAGTGCGGCCATTCGATCTTTTTCGATGAACCACATCTCCACAGTCAAGGTGAAGTCGAGCCAGTTCGGCAGCTGCAATTGAATCATTCGTAAAATGTAAACTGTTCAAAAATGGTGCAAAAAATACAAAAAGGCCATCTAGTAAAATCACACTGTAACCTTATCAATTCGATTCGACAGACGAACATAAAAATTGATGCGATCATTGAGCTCGAGCGTCTCGTGTGCGTACATCACCTCGACCGTTTTGCTCACTGCGGCGCCATCCACAACACTCGCCGGAAACAGCTGCGCTGCTGAAATGTTTTCTCTTTTTCCAAAGTTATCCAACTCACATGTGCAGTATCCTCACTCAGATATGACTTCAACAATCATGTGCAGGCAGTGCAAGGACCAGTTTTATAAAACTTAAGAGTCCAATAGTCTTTGAGTCCCTTGAGAATAAAATCACGAAGCATCACTGTTCCGTTTTCATTCAGGCGCTCAGTAGTGCAGCACTATTAGGCTACTAAGCTTTTTTAAACAGCTCATAGTTTTTCTGGGGCAGGGGCTCGGCGGCGAGGGTGGGGTCAGACAAAATACCGCACGTCCCATGTACCATTGAATCGCAGATAAATACGGTACCAAAATACCGCACATGCCAAAAGACCACAGCCACATTATTTACTGAGCGCGTGCTTAGCTATGAAATTTGCTTGAAATTTAAAAATTTCAAAGTCAAAAGACTGTAGATAATTTACGGGTTTGCAAGCCTATTTAAAGGCTAGCCTAAGGCTTCACGAGCGTTTAATAGAAGATGCATACTTTGAACAAACATTTTTTTCGAAGTCTTCAAATACAATCTCAGAACATAAGATCAACTGCAGCGTTTGATCAAAAATTTGGCTGGCTGGAAGGCGCGAGTTTCGGCTACGTAAGTGAATAATTTTTGCTACGGCCTTATAGCACGTGCGGTTACTGAGGTTTTTTTGGTAAAAAGCGTAACCTGCCTGCACCGATGCAGGTAGCTCCTAATTTTTACCTACACGAAATATTTTAATACAAGAAGTTCGCTGTCTGCGGTTTCGCCAGGTAGACGCATACCGCGGTGCCTCCTGGCTCGTCAGTGCGACGGACACCAGGCAGAACTGCCGAAGCTGTTTTACCACAGACAGTTTTGATTTGGACTCCCCAAATGCAAAAAATCCGTTAAATTGTGAATTTTGTTGAAACTCATTTTTGAACATCAAAGTCAGCTAAAATACGAAAAATAACAGTTGATTGCAGCTTTTTTTACGCAGCCAAGGTTTTTAAAGAAAATTAGCGAAAAAAATAAAAACCCAGTTTCCATGTAAGCGTTTTTGGGGTGCTTTGAGACGTTTTCAGTGACATGAATTTTGGAGTTCGCTTGTTTCGTTGGACTCTCTTTATACCTGACGAGCGTAAGAGGCGCACTTCGATTTTAGCGTTGATTGACTTCGAGTGTGAGCGCAAAGCGATCCGCACATGGTAATACCTGTTCAAAGGGACAAGCAAACATCATCAACTGAAAGACTAACAAGCACATTTGTTGTTAAGCTCAAAACCATGGATAGATGGAAAAACCACACAGAATTTCACTGGAACACTCACCCCCGTGAAAACAAATCCACATTGTGGAAGCGACCAAGATCGACAGTAAATTCGATTTTCGGCACCAACTCCAGCAGCATTTTTAACGCCCACAACAGCGGTTGAGTCCGATTTTTGGCAGTTTCGCTCTGGGGTAAGCCTCAAAAATAAAAACTAAAGATCGTGCAAATGGTACGCATTTGTTGTCATTGTCAAATTGTATTGTCAAAAGTGTACGTATTGTGAAAAATAACCAGTTTCATTGTGCCAATGATAAGAGAAACGACAAAGACCATTTAATGCGTTTTGAATGGTTTGCAGTGATTTTTTTGATTGATTATAAAAGTTGTTAAAAAACAAAAATAGTCGTTTGGGTTGGCTTGTGGGTTGTGGTTGTGACCACGCATATATGCGTAAAAACGATGTTATACGTCAGTTTTTGCTTTGTGGGCTGCGGACTGACACCGCGAGGGCTGGACGGACACTTGGACACGGCGCCGCACGTGCATTTTTGAGACTGTGCGGTCTGGCGACTTGTCGAACTGACGAGCCCGGGGTCGCCGCCGTCTTCACTTACCGGGCGAAACCGCAAAAAAAACAGTGTCCAGCCCTCGCGGTGTCAGTCCGCAGGCCACAAAGCAAAAACTGACGTATAAAAACAGTCGTTTTTTTCAATTTTAAAAATCAAGTTGTGCTAAATCAATCAAGGAGTCAGACAGAAGAACCACATTTGATGTGCAAGCATCTCCTCCCGGCTCCCAGTCCCAAATGACTCCTGTTAGTCCCGTCCCGTGACTCACGCATGGCGGAACTTTTCAGATGTTTTGGTGACCTCATTTACCCCTTTTCCAAACCGTTGTCATGCCTCTTCTGCGTTTTGACCCTCAAAACGCCCCCAATTATCCCCCAGCTCAGGATAAGGATAGCTTACCGGCTTGAAATTCGATTCGATCAAGCATGTTATGGTGAAGAGACATGACATGACACAAAACAGCAACCAACAACAAAGTCAGTTGTTGACGGTGCAGCTCGGACGCTCAGAATTCACACACAATGTGAGGCGAAGCGAAATGTCACCTTGGCTGCATCGAAAATGTGAAGCCAAGTCTTTGCGGCAACGCTCACACTCAAAACTTCATTCCAAAAGTTGTTCAAGCCTAAAATCAGTAAAATCAATCGGTGAAACGGTCCAACCAAAATCGACTGCTGACGGTTTTGCATGGTAATGTAATGTCAAAAAAAATTTTTGTTGAAAAAAAAACTTTCGAAAAATTGTGCCAAACACTGCATTATCAGAGAAAAAAATTTTCGATTTTTTTAAATCGGCATTTTTTGTTGTTTTTTAAAAGTTTTTATGTAACGTAACCCTAAAAAGCAGACAAAGGCCGTGACTGCTCATGTTGCAAAACCAACATGAACACCAACCGACAAAGGC
The DNA here is from genome assembly GCA_030248135.1 of Theristus sp. LFF4_11. Classification (NCBI taxonomy): domain Eukaryota; kingdom Metazoa; phylum Nematoda; class Chromadorea; order Monhysterida; family Xyalidae; genus Theristus; species Theristus sp. LFF4_11. The sequence goes on along the minus strand of JASANC010001532.1, from coordinate 83,256 downwards.
AGATTTTCCAATCCAATCCAAGCATTATCAAGGAAAAATTTTGAATTAAAATAATCAGCATTTCTGTTATGTTTTCTTACATTTCGTTTCAAAAAAATTGGTTCTTAATTGCGGAAATCAAAAAATATTGCAGATATATTTTCTCGCACAAAGAAGGAAGCAGACAGAGCAAGGAAACTGTGATGGCGACTCAGTTGTCGTTGCGTTCCATTTTGCCAGCTGCTCGATTCGTTGCCGTGCGCTCTCTATCCGTCGAGCCTGAGATCCGCAAACAAATTGGCGCATGTGAGATGACAATTCAATTTCTTTGGTTTCAGAATTTTGGTGATTGATAAATGATAACCAATTCCGGTTTATTGAATTTCTCAGGTGGGAGTGGGATGGGTCGGGAAAAAAAATTCAGATGGATAGCTGGCTGACAAATTGTTTTAGTTAGATAATAGCTGAGCCGAGAAATCTTTTCTGATAAAGACATGTTCAAAAAATTTTGGGGGGCTCCCAGGCCCCGGGCCCGGCCACCTTCCAAAACAATCATGGTAATTTGTGGTTTAGTCAGTCTCAGGCCAAACCAGGCTCGGACAGAGCAGTCCCAACTCCCAAACCAGAAATCAAATGGATTTTGGTTGAAAATATAGTGATTTAATTCTAAAAAACAGTGTTATATTGTTCTGCAAGTTTGAACGTTTTGTTGTTTTAGTCTACTAGTTCGTGTTCACTCTGTAAATTTGCTTGTTTTCTTGTTTTTTTGACTTTTCAGTGTCAGTACGAGTCAATTAAGTGCAGAAAACATAAATCAGATGCAGTTGAATGATAACAGTGTTTGAAGTTTCTAGAAAATGGGAATTACCAACGTTGTAATTTTTAAGTCTCCAAGTCAAGCCTTTCAAACAAACTGACATCGGAAACCTGAGTGTTCAAAAAAACGTTGAGGTTTTTTGGCTTTGTCTAAAATTGAAAGAAAACAAGGACATTTTTGGAAGTTCCCAGTTTAAGCCAATCTTCACAGTTTCACCTTTCTGAATTCACCTCGGCATAATTTATTGATCAGGCAACCAAACTGATCAATAAATTTTTTTCACCCGGATTTGAAAAAAAACTGTTTTTTACCAGTCTTAGGTGCAACATGATGGCTTTTCAGACCCGGATCCAGCTGAACAATTGGTGGGGAAAACGCGAAAATTGTGGTTCGCTCGTATGACCGGAGACGATGTACGTTGTTTGTTTCGGCCACTTTTCTCACAGGGCAACACAAGTCAAGTTTGTTTCAATCGGAAAATGCAGCGCAACAAAAGAACCTGCGAAAACCATTTCATTGTTTTTCAGCGTTACGAACCGAAAGTCTACATCCGCGGCAAGAACAACTCACGTGACAACCCGAACCTGGTGCCGATCGGAGTTGAAAATCGGCGTGTCGCTTGCCAATGTACGTTTGCAAATGTGTCGACAGGCACTGCAAAAAATGATGCTGTAAACAGCAAGAAGTGACATGATCTCTCAGTATAACCAAGCATCAACATGTCGGGGTCGTGTTCATTTGAAATGCGTCCGAGCCGAGCTGGGGGGGGGTACAATTCCGGCCCGCTAATTCCGGCCTGAAGAATTCCGGCCCGCTCATTCCGGCCCGAAGAATTGCGGCCCGAAGAATTCCGGCCCGGAGAATTCCGGCCCGGAGAATTTTCGCCAGCACGAACAATATTAAACCACACGAAGTGATTTTGGTAATGAAATAATAAAATAAAAATATCGATGTTCACATGTTACAGTGTATTTTCAATGATGTTCGTCCTGTTTGCTTTTTTGGAAAGTGAAACCTTTTGGAAAAGAGAAACTACAACTAAATTTTTAAATTTTTTATCATGAACAGGATTTGTGACCCTTTTACCTTATCAAAAAGGCTTGGCTTAGGATTAGGAGCCTACAACAAGTCACTGCAAGCAAGTTCTAAACAAAAATAAAAAATCACTTTAAATTTATTTACCAAAAATCACTTCGTGTGGTTTAATATTGTTCTTGCTGGCGAAAATTCTCCGGGCCGGAATTCTCCGGGCCGGAATTCTTCGGGCCGGAATTCTTCGGGCCGGAATGAGCGGGCCGGAATTCTACGGGCCGGAATTTCGCGGGCCGGAATAGTACACGAGCCGTCCGAGCTAGGGTTGGCACAGGAAAAAAACCGGTTTCTTTTCCGTTTTAAAACCGGTTTTTTTCAGTTTTTTTTCTGAAAAAATAAAGAACCGTTTTTTTACCTTAAAAATTTTCAAACTTCGTGGTGAAAAATCACAATTCTTCGTTTGATTGATAAAATGTAAAATTATATTTTTGAAAAAACGGTGCAGTGAACTGTGTCGAACTGAACTGGTGAAGCATCATTTTGCAGAAGCTTTTGTGGCAAGGGTCAAGTGAAATACGATGAAGACAAGGTGACTGCTAAACTAAGTGCATATGCAGACTAACTGACGATGTTGTCGATTTGCAAAGGGTAACTGATGAAATGTTATTTTTCGAACGCAATCCGCTACCAGTTTCACTTTGCAGTTCTGCAAATCTCGCCCCCTAATCGGGGTCAGCTATCCGTTCTCCTTGCAGCGGTCCCTCCCCGCTCCCCACACCTACACGGTCACTGCCCAGTCTTTGTTTTCAATTTATTGAACGTGCTGCCCTGGAAACCAATGAAAGCGAAATTAATTTGGTTTGAAACAAAAAATTGGATAGCATTGGGTGGCAAAAATAGCAAATTGGGTCGGTTGTATGCCCGAAAACAGCATTTTACGCTGCTCAAAATCACTAATTTTGATGTATTTCTTATTTTGAGTTCAAGAAGCCAAGTTCTGGAAAGTTTAGGAGCTGGGAAGCATTCGGTTTTTTATGGTTTTAAAACGGTTTTAAAACGGAAAAGAAACCGGTTTTTTTTCCTGGCAATATAAAAAACCGGTTTTTTACCAACCCTAGTCCGAGCCTTTGTCATTCTACCCGTGCTACATCAACTTCGGTCGTACTGCCGTGAAGTGCCGTTCAGAATCAGTTCTTTACCCATGTGTGCAACAAACCTGTCCCGCCATGGCTATGGCCAAGCGTTTTGATTATCAATAGTTTATCAGTTTTTAAACATGAGTGTCATGATTTAATCTACTTCGACATGTTGAAAATTGTTGAGAATTCGAATTTGTATTCTGATTTTGAATACCTCCTGAATAACGGTGTCACAGCCACAGATGTCGGACTCGGAAGACACCTGAAATTTTTTTCGCTCCGCGAAGAAACTAAATCACTATTTGTATTGAGTTTGATTCTTGAAGTCGGCTGTCGAACAAAACGTCTGCCATCCCAGACCTTATTCTCTGAAGTAGCATTTGTTTCCTTTTCCTGTATTTTCAGTGCTATTGATAGTAATTTTGGGCTAATTGTATTGTATCTTCAGTCAGACACCTATTTTTGCCAGACGCAGAATAGACTCAGTTTAGTTTCAAAAGACGCCAGATTTGAAAAAACTCCCGACTCCATGTAGCCAATCAGCCAGTTTCCATCCGTAACTGTGTTTAAGCGTTTGGTTTCTATACCTAAATGAAACTTTCTCAGGCCACCCCGGCGATCTTACGTTGAACTTTATGTGGATGCGAGTGGGTGAAACGAAACGGTGCGAATGCGGTCATTGGTTCAAAGCGGTGCAAGCCGATCCCGACTCAATGTACTAGCCGTTCGCAGAAAGCTCATCAGTGTTTGCTGTTCGTTAGTGCATTTTTGTATAATAATTTAGAAAACGCAAGTTGTTGCTTTTTAAGCAGTGCAGGTGAAGTAACTCATTTATCAGCCAGCAAAGTTGTTGTATAGTATTTGTTCAGGAATTTCTATTTTTTTTTAGTTTTGTTCCGTTCTGTTCAGACTAACTTAATGGGCTTGGTAAGGTTGGTTTGATCATCTGAAGTTTTAACCTGGGGAAGTGACTTTTCTGCAAATAACTTCAACATTCTAAGTTTGTGTAAAAACTGAAGTGGGGTTTCTGGGAGGTCAGTCAGTCACCCGGTTGTTCAATAGGTCAAAAAGAACCTTGACACATCCATGCTACTGATTTTGAATTTGAATGTAACGGAACCTTGTCACTTTGTTTTGTACTGTCCCGCTAAACTGACTGTGAAGCGAAGTAAACTTACTCTTTTGGATTTCAGGTCATTTCTTATTTGAAATAAAATTTATTTTACAAGCAACAAAAAAGCCACAGTAGTCGAAAAATAGGTTTTTATTCTTCAAGTTATCACTGCGCGTGTGTAAACATATGAAAGAGAAAATGAAATAGTAACATAATAAATACCGTATAAATAATCATAATTTTATGTACACCATTTGAGATCATTGTGAAATGCTTATATTCCAACGAGATCGATCATTGTTCATTAAGTACAGACTAAATCTCGCGTGCGGCGAAGTGCAACTAAGTAAACGGCCAATAACAATTACCGGAAAATCTGTTGAAAAACATAAAGAGAGAAAACAGTGACTGTTCTGTAGTTTAGCTTCATGACTTCACGGTTGGTGCACAAAACAATGTTTCTTTTGGACAGTTGGAACTAAAACTGTCGCTGATGAATGACAACAAAATTAGACGCAACTGAAATGTAAACATTTAGCCAACCGCCCAAGCGTACACATGAATTTATTGGTGCTAAAAAACAAAACGCAATCAATTGTCATAAATGAAATACGCCTACCCCGTGGTAGCGAATAAATTATATCGCTCAGCGAACGCTCAACTTGCTGTGTTTACGTCAGATTTTAATAAGTTGCTTTCTTAATTTTAAAAAAACCATTGTTTTCCTGAATCATCATGTCAGCGTGCTATACACAGCTGTTGCAAGTTCACGATCACAAAAAAAATCTCACTCAACTTGAAAAGTAAGATCAGCGAATGGGTAAAAAAAAATACTGGGTTTTGCTGTACAATCTTTGGAATGCAGCTGAAGTGACTATAAAATAGGAATCAGGAATGAAACAAAATATGAAAATGTTTCAATGTACACGATTGACTAGATTCAGGCCTCAGCTCAGATTGAAGTTTAACAGAAAAGTACACAAAGAAATGTAGAAAAAAAACAAAAAAACCAAGCAAAAACACCACAAACCAATTTTCAAATTACGAGTTGAGTTTTAACGACTTTTCTTTTGGAAATTTTAAAAATTGTTCAGTAGTAAAGTCATGTTGAATTTGATCTGTACACAATTTAAGTAGCATGTACCGAAGCGAGATCACCAGACACTGGGTAAACATGGTTAATATCTTCAATGAATAACAAAAACAATCTGACAAGATAAGATTGTAACAATAAATGACAAGATTGTAACAATAAATGACAAGTCTGCTGCTGCTTGCGTAATTCGTGCAGCAAAAAAGACTGGATCACAATGTGTGAAACGTTCAGCTGTTTTTGCAAATTTGAAACAAATGAAAAATGCTCTGTGGAAATAAAACTGAAATGTATTTCCATCCATGATTGTAATAATAATATAATAATAATAGCTCTGCGAGTACAGTCTAACTCTATAACATATCCAACTAGCTGACTGGTTGGTGGCATACCCCTGCGACGGTGTGGGGTACCGATGTGCGCGGCCCTCAAACCAAACTCCGTCTCCACAGCACAGAATATATGCATCAGATCAACCAATCAGCTCGTTGAATACATAGAGTTAGACTGTAGATAATAACACGTAATGTGAAGATAAACACAGTGGTTGACACGTGTTCCAAAATGAAATCAAAAACTTCAATATCATGAAACATATAATGGTCAACGGAATTAATGGTGGACTCCAACGGAATTCTTGGTGTAACAAGAACTTGAATAAACGTAGATGAATAATAACGTAAATAAGTAACAACGTGAACATACTGTCTAAAAATCAACAATTTTAACTATAAAACAATTCAACTTTAACGAACAAAGCCAGCGGTGATCTCGTAACATCAGATGTTGCGTTTGAGCCGTGTGTGTGTGAAAAAACGATGAACGAACGGTTCTTTGAGAATCATCGGGTGTCGAGCGAGTCATTCTCGTTTTTGATTAGGCACTCGATTATGATTGCTTGTGTACTGCTCCACTCGTGTCAACAAATCCTGCAAAACGCACGAAAACATGTTTCATTAGTTTTCATTCACTTTGTAAACTTATAATAGCCGTTTATTGGCACCGCCAGTAATTCGAAGATGTACACTTATGTTTATCAACGCATCAAGAGCAACTAAGCCGTTCGTTACGGAAGGACCGATGACAGATGCATGCACTTGCAACTGAAAGCACATGAAATGCGAGATACGTTGTGCGTTCGTTTGGTCTTTTCCGTAACGACGCTTGTATTGTCCAACCTAAGACGTGCGGTGGTGTGGTGCATCTGTCGCAATGCGGTGAGCGCGCATTTTTTAGATTTGCGGCAATGTTCACCGCATGGCACATGATCCACCACGTTCCACCACACCGTCGCACAGGCATCCAAACAAACCACACGGCACACGCGCACATACGTTCAAAAACACTTGAGTTGGGCTTCGTACACCATTTTGTTTTGACAAAAAACAGCACAACATGTTTTACAATCACACCACAGAAATAGCGTTGGGCAAATGGGCAAACGGCACACAGCTCCAAGAAAGTGTCCACTCAACAACATAACCGGAACTGACATAACGCCAAACGCCACTGGTGCACTGCAAAACTCGGAAGCCAATGAAAACACCACCAAAACCATTGCAGCATTGACGAAACCAACGGATAAACTTGTGGTGGAAACGTGCCTTGCTGTAAATCGCATTCAGTTCTTGTGGATTTCAAGTTACGACTCGAATCGCTTGTTTGAAAAATTATTAAAAATGAAAACATGCGACGTCAAAGGTGAACCAAGGGCACTCCACTCTACTTTTGAGCTGCTTTTAAACGATGCATGCATGTCTCCTGAAGCTCTCCAGAAACGGTTGGCAGCTACAGTTCACAGTGGTGTTGTTATGAAACAGTGTCAATTAAAAGTTGGTTGCCGAAAGTGCAACAGGATGTGGCTTCAACCGATTGACCGTGGTAGACGCACGCATTCAAACACAAAACTTTCAAACCTTTGAAACACAATGCAGGTAGAAACAAAATCTTCGAAAAGCTAACTGTCTCGAAGCTACACGAGATTTGGTTCTGTCGGCAGCATCACGAGCAATCCATTTCACGAAACCACGCACGTGACCACTAGTGCACTGCACCAGCTTTTTTACGATTACAAACTTGGTACAAAAGCGCTGATAAAGTTGCACAAAACTTGTGATGGGTGAAAAACATGCAGACCGAAAAGTTAGTGTTTGCGAGATTCGCAAATGCAGAGAAACTGAGACCACCTTTACCAATGCTCATTTGTGCCGACGATGGTGTTCTAGCGTTGGTTAGCATGAGGTCGCTCGACATTCGTTTGCCCCAAGTGTGGTGCAGAAAGGATGCGGTGATAAACGGTAAATACAGTGTGCCCATATGAGCCGACACATTGCACCGAGCTACAACATTCAGTATCTACAAAAGCCATCAGTAAATTCACGCAAAGGATGTTGTGCCTTTCGATCGTCTGACGACGTTTACTGACTATCTGAAACTGACGAGCATTCGAGTGGCCCATTCCTTCGTGAATGTCACTGCATTGAAACGTAATGCTGCCTTTGCCTGTTGCTTCGATGTCCGTCCAGTCTTCAATCTCCTCCATCCACGCACCACACACTCACACACAATCCATACGCACGAGAAACGATCACAGCAGATTCAAGAACACAGAGGTACACTTATAAACTCTACCAACACCACCGGTAGTAAAAAACTTGCAGTAAGAGTATAGAAACGATACAAATGCGGTGCGGCGGTCCACTACTACGAGAACAATGATAAAAAATAAAAAATAAAAAACCTCTGGCAATATTGGTCCACTCACAATGACACGTCACGATGGAACCACCAAGACAGACGACACGACGGCATACGTGTACGAATACGACCATATAAACCACCAACCATGTTCACAAATAAAAACAATAATCATTGATGTTCGGCTGTGTGACTTCCTGCTTGCAGAAAAGGTACACAAAGAGTAGTATAAAATAAGAACGTTTCAATAAATTGTAACAATACAACAAATGCGAGCGGGTGCACAAGAAAAAAAACAAAAAAGTAAAGTGGATCGCAATCAAAAACGTCCAGTCGAAAAAACCATGAATGTAAACATCAAAAAACACAATATTAAAAATATAAATATTGTTTGACGATACCGTACAAACTCGTGTTTACCACAATAAAACACACGACATCTAGGAGCCAAACAAAACGCACAGAAAGAGCGGTTAGTCCACACTTTTCACGCAAAAAGCCGATCTCGAGTAGCAAGAGTATAAGCTATATTAAGCTGATATATAGCTAATAGTATGCTTTCAGTTTATATAAAACTAATAAATGTGGGTGGGTGCAACAGCCAAGAAAGGTCAGTACGGTTTGTTTCCGTCTTTGGGCCGTTTTAGTTGGACTTTCAGTCGTTTCATGCCAATTTGGAAGCCGTTCATCGCCTGGATAGCTGCCTGGGCTGACGGTGGACTGTCGAAGCTGACAAAGCCTAAACAACAAAACGAAAAAACATCAAAAACAAAACCGGCAGGAAATATCATTGTGGAACCGGCACAAAACTAAAATGAATGCAACGGCAAAGAACGTACCAAAGCATTTGCTCTGATTTGTTGCTCGATCAATGAACACCTTTGCTGAAAGTACATGACCGAATGGCATGAACATTTGCATCAGTTCAGCGTCGCCAAACTCTTGCGGCAGATGATAAATGAATAGATTAGCGCCATCCGGTCCGGTGACTGAAAAACAGACAAACATTTGGTGCAGTTCCTGAATTGTGTTTCAGCGTTCAAAATACGCATGCAACAAATACCAGCTGTCTACATTCTGGGTGTCGCTTGAAATTAGAAAACTGCAAAAACTGGATATACCGTAAAAGAACAACCACCAAGTTAAAAAAAAACACAACGACAACATGGAAACATTCAAACAAACTAATATTCAATGCTCTATAAATTTACAATTTGGCCGTCCGTACTCGCCTTCTTTCTGCGAGTTTGTCAGCAGCGCCGCTTGTTGCGCTGCGAGCGCTTGTTGGAACGCTTGCCCGTAGGCGGCCGGGTACGCTGAATGGTTTTGAAAATTGCAACAGCAACTCATTTGGATTTGACTTCTTTTCAAATTTCCGCCAGCCATAGTGTACATAGTTGGTGTTCTAAGAAGAAGAAGAAGTTGTCGCACGCTCCCGTCACAAAAGATCTTTTCAATCTCTTTTTTTAGTCTGAAACTATCACGTACACGTCAGCGGCCAGCAGAACCAACGTTTTGAAGTATAAAAAACACAAATGGTGCACTCACAATTGGCTGCCGCTGCCGCTGCGACGTTCGCTGCCGATTGGTCATAACCGAAAAGTTGCTGCGCTGCATTGCCATAGGCTGCTTGCAACTGAGCCGCGTAATTCGCTGCTTGCGCTTCACCGTTAGCCGTTGATGGCGCTGAACAGAAGAACGTGTTTATGGTATTGTTTACCAAAAAATTTTATTTGACAGTCAAAAGATGGTCAGCCGGAAATTTCGAAGCTTGTAATTCTACCCAAAACGTAAAAAAAATGCATCCCTAAATTATAAAACAACGAAACGACGGCGATGACATGCATATTCAAATTCACAATATGAACCCCACGATGCTAAACGATTTTTATGTCGCTTGAAAATACTACATACGGTAGTTTACAACGAATCCACTAAACACCGCAGTTCATAAAATCACCACAGAAAGATTATCTGACGACACCGTTTCATTTGACGGCGTTTTTTTGCTTTTTACAATTTCAGTGCGGTGTTTTTCAGATTACAAAACATAACACTACTGCTGCGACAACACATTGCTTAATGTTCTCAATCGAAGCTCTATCGCCATTTCATCCAGCAGTCCCAGTTGTGCCAGTTTGCAAAGAGCACTCACGCGAGTAGTGTGCGAGTCCGTTGGCGTAGCTGACGACCGTGTCGGTGGTGATCGCGTTTGCGACGTGGTGCGGCTGCGTGCTCACCGTTGCGATCGGGAACGCCGCCGAGCCGGCTGGCGTGAACACTCCGTTCGGTGAGGCGGCAATGGCGCCCGCTGCTGCGAGCTGCTGTGCTGCGGCTGCACTCGAATGACTCGCGGCCATCAGCGCTGCTGTCGACTGTCCCGTCAGTTGGATGGCGTTGCTGTGCACGCCGGCTGGCGGCATTGCCACTGCGGCTGGCGCGAAATACGCCGTGGGCGTGCCGGCTGTGGCGACTTGATGCGCCGAAAGGCCTGCCTGGTTGGCAGCTGCCAGCATGCTGCTTGCTGCCGTCGGTGCATGTGTCGGCTGTGGTTGGCCAACGATCTAGAAATGTAAACGACTTGTTGTGACGTCTGGTGACCACCATTTTCACCACACATACATAATAATCCAGTTCAAATGCAACAAAATTCTGCTTGCTCCAGCTACCAACCAGCTGCGTTTCTGCCGTGCTTTTATAAAAATAGGTGCGCGTACAAGCCACCCTGCGACACGAGCACAGACCACCGATTGGTGCGAGTGGTCTGCACGAGCAATGCATGCCTGATTCGTGGGGTACCTGAGGTTCTGGGTACCCTTGTACCTGCTGGAACGCCTGTGCGTACGCGCCCACTTGGTTCAACAGCATCGGATTCAATAGGCCCAACTGTGCGGCCATTTGCTGCATTCGACGCACTTGCCTCTCTTTCTCTGTGTCGGCGAATTTCACGACAAGACTAGAGGAGGCGCCCTGAAAAGGGAAATGCTTGCGAGGTTACTATTGAACTTCAAATGTCACTTTTGGTTAAAAAATTGAAACGTTATGCGAGGGTGAATAACAAGAAAGCCATGCACATACGGGCATTGTTTGACTGCCGTGCAGTGCTGTGATCGCGGCCTGCGCTTCGGCGTTGTTGGCAAATTTCACGAACGCGCAACCTGAAAGCGCAAATGATTTTTCAGTCAATTGAACTGCGAATTCGTACGTATGCAAAGTTTGTTTGCAGTCTCTGTGCACAGCAGTGGCGTTTGCATGGCACCTTTGCTGGCGCCGTCAGGCCCCCGGAGCACCGTGCACTCCTCGATGCTGCCGTACGGCTCGAACAGGCGTCGCACATCGTCCTCCGTCTGCTGCTTCGAGAGCATCCCAATGAACAGCTTGCGGTCTTCCGCCTGGTCGCCGCGGTTCTCGCTGTCTGCCGGTTTCACCTGCATCGGCCGATTCATCTGCAAAATGGGTGGCAAGCTTTAAATTTGATTTTTTTTGATTTGGGCTGTGCTTTTGGAATATGGTAGACACGGCCACGATTTTGGGATTGATCTGGTACGTTGGTTATTTATTGGGCATGTTTTTTAGCACTGTCAATGTTGTTTGAAGTAGTGACGGCTAATAGAGTTTGTGAACGTACCACTAACGAAAGCACCTTACACATACGTACTTTTGCTTTAATTAGAATGCCCTTAATTCCTAATCATATCCGCCCATCCTTGGTGGTATCCCTTTTTCTTGGTGCTTACCTCCATGATTGCGAACATGTCAATGGATTATGATAATGGTCCTATTGAAAATAATATCCGTTAATTTTTCAATTACATGTATCTGATAGAACAGCACGATGCCCTGAGAAATAGTGGAGGTGCAATGTCAATATGGAGAAAGTTATGGCGACGATTTCAGCGGATTGAAAATTAGTTCCAGAAGCAACGGCTTACGATAAGACATTGACTGCCGAACCCGCGTCTTGTTTATTGGTAATGCGGTCTAACAATACACGAAACTGTGCCGAACAATTGAAGAAATTGATTGTTGAATTATAGTTGCACAGTTGAAATTGATTGTTATACATAGATTTGCGATTGTCTTTATTCCCGTTGTTGTTAGGGCGCGCTTTAGACAAACGGAACAGTTATACGACGATGATACAAAGACAATACAACGATATGAGAACACGACGACGACAACAAAACACACACGGACACACACAGCGAAACGAAACCAGAATGGATGCGTTTTCCTTAGAGGAGCCGCTGGACGTACCAAATTTTCGCCGATGATGGCGCGAATGTCTGCCAACGTTGGCGAGGGCTGCGCTTGTTTTGGAATGTGTGCGCGAATGCGAAAATGTGTGTCCGACTGATAATGCGATGTGCCGATATGGACAGCAGCAGCGCGTCAGTGAATACGTCGCAAATGAGGCTGTGTCGTCGCGGCGGGGCCTGTGCGCGCTTTTGTTGAATAAATTCGTGCGATATCAACGACAGAGCAGACACGGCGCGCTCAAAAGAGACTTGCGCAAATGAAACCAATTTCGGTCATGACGATCGTGGGGAAAGAACGTAGAGAAAACGGACGAGTTAGGCACGCAGTCTGTGGCTACCCACTGCCAGAGGCGCATACACCCGACGCAACTTTGTTACGTGTGTCGCAGTGCTTGTGATGGGCGACATGGACGCCCGGTGCTGTGTGTGTTGCGTTGTCAACGATAAAACGGATGCAGATTCGGCTACTCGCACGCGCGCACTGCAACTGCATGTGGCAAAATAAATTAGTAAAATCTATCGCATCACCAGCAGAAGAAGACGGCACGATGGACACAGAAAGAAGAACATTATAGCGCATGCCAGAGTCAGTTGGACAAATTCAATAGCTGCTCATTAAGCTCAGAGCACAACACTGACGAGCATGGATGGCACTGGAGTGATGCCCGAATAAAAAGCCAACGAAAGTGGATGCAGTTGTTGACGGCACGCGTGTCTGGTCGCGTTTGATGGGCGCGCCGTGAGCACACATCCATGCACGGCCGAAAGCTGCTGCGGCACAGGACGCTTTTTGCGAGACTCACTCTCTCACATGTGAATCGTTTCATTAAATTATATTATTATTCAGCGACGCTCCCACAAAATCACAGTGGCCAGCCCTACGCATGTGGATTTCGCAGCGTGTTTCTATCAGTGCCGAAACATTCATGTCGCATTTGCGTTTTGCGTGGTGCTGCCTCTGCTTTCTTCACATGCTTCACTCTGTCATGTTTATTTCCTCCGGCTATAATTTTTCGCCTAGATCTGTGCTTTGTGCGCCCGAGTCACACTAAATTTTTATGACATTTCGCACGCCTGTTCGTCAACCACGACACACCTCCACGCAGAAGTCGCTCGTTCTGAGATTGACGCTTTATCCTCCATGAAGGACTACTCTTTGCAGTTGCCAGCTTCACAGAGGAAGCACGTCCCTCGAGAGAGAGAGAGAGCGTCAGGATTCTTTGTGCCCTTTCATGCTGTAATTTTTCTTTTGCGCTGACGAATTTGAAACTTTATCTGAGAACGGGCCTGTGCTAGCGAGCTTACCTGCTGGCGCAGTTGCAACTGTTTCAGTAGGAGCGTACAACGAAGGCACATCGACTGTGACGTGAAGTGTAGATCGATGGGGGCGTCCACGAGTCACGAACGGAGTAGTCGCTGTTCAGGCGCTCTTTTCAAATCCACAGTTTTCCCGGAGAGTTTTAAAGCCACATTGAAATAAATCAGTCGTTCGACCGTTGGAAAAATTCAGAAATCCTTTGTAGTTTCGGACCGGAAGGAGTTGGATATGATTTATCCACGAACAAAAACATGAAAACAACAATTGCACGACAACAAGGGAGCATAAAGCCCGTGGACACGAGACGGCAACAGCCAGAAAGAAGTGTATCGGTGGACTGAGCGCGATTTTGCGAAAGCTGTCGGCCCACGCGCATTCACATGCATCGTACACTGTAGTGCCCTTTATCCTGCTTAGCTATAGAGCTTCGCTGTATCAACTTTCATGCATGTACATGTTCATAAGATTTACTTAATTAGTGAGGTCTGCGCAGCGCTTGAAATCACGGCTTATAAACATACTCGTACATCGATGCCTTTAATATCCCTGATATTTTTAATCACCGTTGCTGGCTGAACTGAGGGAAAAACCTTGATGGTGGTCATGTAGTGAACTGAAGGTTATCAGTGAGTGATAGAGCATTAACGTATGCAAAATATCAAGCTTTCAAAGCTGCAAACGCCTTTAGCACGCGGGATCCTGAAATTGTTGATCGGTCAGTAGGTATTTATGAAGATGCACTAATGAGGCTAATCATTAGAGATGCATCCTGAAGCGAAATTGGAAATTGTATCTGCCTCTCAGCTCACAGTTAAAACATGACACCATAATGCTTCAATCAGTCGTCAAGAACACCGCGGCTTCATCGTTCCCAAGTGATCTCAGGTTATATCGATCAATGCATTGTATGTGAGGCATCTTTCATTCGTATTCATTTTTCATGTTTCATGTTCGTTCTGTATGAGAACGTTTTTTTAGAAGCATGAAATTTGACGCGTTATGAGGCTCAGTGATGAAAGTGGTGAATCCTTTTGTTTTGTTTTTCATTGAACAATAATCAGCCCATGCAGTTTCTCACATGTTACTTTAAAATTACATACCAGGTTAAAAAAACCCAACAATCTGAAATGCACGTTTTTCAGTTTCTTCCCGAAGAAGAGACACAATTGTTTTATTTCATGTGAGACTTGCGATGTGTTCAATACAGTGCATTTGTGGTGGTCCTCCCGTCCTCCAAGAGACAATCCAATGTATAGGGCAGATGGCCACGCGCTAACGCACATCACATGCCTTCAATCTCAATCTGTCTGTCTGTTTTCGATTTCTATTCATTGGAAATTTCGTTGCCCCATTCGTTCAGTTTCGCTGACGGTTGAGAACATGCCAATGCCAATGCCAACAACAAGCGACGTCCAGTTTGTGCGCTTCTTTTGCCAATTTTCCTACTTCAGCAGCAGCAGCAGCTGCGCACGCCCACTCAACGCCCTTCCCTTATACAATTTTGCTGTCCGGCTGTTTTTGACGCGCTTCATTGCTCCGGCGTAATTTACTGCCCTGCATGCATTTTTTCACCCCCATTCAGTCTCGTCACCCCAGCTTCTTTTGACCCTAAACTGCAATCAATGGGCGATTATTTTGCGTGCATATTCAGCAGACCCCCTATCGTTTTATAACCAATCACATGTATTTAGGTGATAATGGCAAAATCAGCCGTTTAACACTACAACCACTGCCATGCCTGTTAACAAAAATTCCGAGATAAACTAAACGCTGTTTTACGAGAGTAACAATTTGTTTCATCATTTTCATTCACTCAATTTTCCAACGTTTATCAATGAAACGGACAGCCCAATGTTTTGCTCGCAATTGCATTCATTTTGCACAACAAACAAACCATGATGCAAAATCCGTCCGAAAAACCAACTACATACAGTCTGAATGAAAATTCGATGCAACAAAAATAGACCCCGTCGCGCAGCAGAATTGTGTGAGTCTGCTTCAAACTTTTAGATTTCCTTGCAGATACAGGCTTTTCGTAATGCTCTCGCTTGCTGATGCATCAATCAACGGCCGACTGCATTCCGTTTGCCGTGCACGCTTTCACTGAAAGCTGAATGCAGATTACAAAAAATGCCCGCGCACCCACTGACACACAGGATGTCATTACTGAAATTGCGTTGCCTGCAGCCTTGCAAAACGCGGCACACGATGCGCCGACATTATTTTGCCTGGAACTCAAAAAAATGCATATGAGAAAAACACCGAATTGCGGCACTGCTGTGGAACGGCAATCTGGTGGTTTCACGGCTTCTAATCAGTTTTCACAAGTTGAAAACAAAATTTGTAACTCAAGCGTGTGCTACGAAATTGCAAGAAAATCTCTACCGCTATGTATGCTATGGCCGATTAAACATGAAAGCTTTTTTCAGGGTGCAAGGAGCGCGCGAAATTTGAGTAAAAGAAAAAATGTTTAGAAACCTTCAAATTTGACGTGTTTTAATTAACCAGTTATTCGTGCAATTCAGTTCATGTCTTTGTCCATTGTACGCACAATTGGCAAATATCGACACTGCACATGGTCACTGTACAGTCCGACGTCCGACTGAGAAATTTAGGGCATTAGCTGATTGGCTGCTGCCTAACCCTGATCAGGTTAAAACGCGGGTCTGTCAAATTGCATTTTCCTTTTGAATTTTTTCAATTTTTGAGTGTTTGTGTGGATGAATGTTGGGATTTTGATGGTCAAAACTTGTTTGTAACTTATAAGATGCAGAAAAATAAAAAAAAACAAATTTTAAGTTGAGAACTGAGAGTTTTTTAAAGAATGACGATAACGGTGGTGCGCTCTTGATGCCAGCAAAGATGAATATTTGTGTTAAAACCAGGGTCCCGTCACTGACGACACGAGAATGTTGCCATGATGCGGGCCATAGCTTGTTTTGCGCCTACATTGGTCAAATTGGGTCATTTACCACTCAAAATGATCGCACGGGGACAAAGAATTTGTTTTCGGCCATAAAAACTTTTTTGGCCCAAAATAATTATCACTTTTGGCCAAAAAACCGATTTTTAAAGAAAAATAGCCTTGATTTTTTAAATTGTTTTATTTAAAAAAAAACCATAGTTGGGTTACAAAAAAAACAAAAAACAAAGATAGCGACGTGCTAGAGACGTATGCGCAACTGAAAAAAAATAAACCGGGCTCAGACTATGACCTGTGTGAGTGCCGCGCACAAAACAATTGAAAATTTTGCAAAATTGCTCATTTTTTAAATGTTCAAAAGTCTCCAGAAAACGTCTTATGTAAAATTTTGAAAATCCAAGTGCCCAGCACTAACGTCAGGTTGCTCCCACATTGTTTTAAATTTTAACCAGGTTCAGACTAGGACTTATGAGACGGTAGTAACACGAAAACTCAAAATGACACTAAAAAGTGCCCATTTACCGACTTTAAAAAAACTCCAGAAAACATGCCAAGCTTTCTTTTTGTGTCAAATCTATTCTATCATAAGGCCAACTTGTTGTCTCATTGAAATGACGTCCAACCAAGCTCAGACCAGAACTGTTTCCACTGCCGCTCTGTCGAAAATGCTAAATTTCGTCGAAAACACCCCTTGCACAAAAAATATAAAAAAATCCAGAAAAATATAGACTTTTTAAATAAAAAAAAACAAAGTAAATAGCAATACACTGCGGACGTGTGCGCAACTGAAAAAAATAAAATCGGGCTTAGATTATGATCTGTGTGAGTGCCGCGCATAAAACAAGTCAAAATTTCACAAAATTCCATTGTTTCCAGTTGTTCCAAAGATCTCAGAAAACGTCTAATGTAAAATTTTGAAAATCCAAGTACCCAGCACTAACGGCAGGTTGCTCCCACATTGTTTTAAACTTTAACCAGTTTCAGACTAGGACTTATGAGATGGTAGTAACACGGAAACTCAAAATGACACCAAAAAATGCCCATTTACCGACATTAAAAAGACTCCAGAAAACATGCCAAGCTTTCTTTCTGTGTCAAATCTATTGTATCATAAAACCAACTTGTTGTCTCATTGAAATGACGTCCAACCAAGTACAAACTAGGACTGGTTTCACTGCCGCTCTGTCGAGAATGCTAAATTTCGTCGAAAATACCCCTCGCACAAAAAAATAAAAAATCCAGAAAAATATAGACTCTTCAAATAAAAAAACAAAGTAAATAGCGATATACTGCGGACGTGTGCGCAACTGAAAAAAATAAAACCGGGCTCAGACTACGACCTGTGTGAGTGCCGCGCACAAAACATTTCAAAATTTTGCAAAATTGCTCATTTTTCAAACGTTGAAAAATCTCCGGAAACCGTCTTATGTAAAATTTTAAAAATCCAAGTGCCCACAACTAACGGCAGGTTGTTCCCACATTGTTTTAAATTCTAACCAGCTTCAGACTAGGACTTATGAGACGGTAGTAACACGGAAACTCAAAATGACACCAAAAAGCGCCCATTTACCGACTTTAAAAAGACTCCAGAAAACATGCCAAGCTTTCTTTTTGTGTCAAATCTATTCTATCATGAAGCAAACTTGTTGTCTCATTGAAATGACGTCTAATCAAGCTCAGACTAGGACTGGTTTCACTGCCGCTCTGTTGAGAATGCTAAATTTTGTCGAAAATACCCCTCGCACAAAAAATTAAAAAGAATCCAGAAAAATGTAGACTCTTCAAATAAAAAAACAAAATGGATAGCAATATACTGCGGACGTGTACGCAACTGAAAAAAATAAAACCGGGCTTAGACTATGATCTGTGTGAGTGCCGCGCACAAAACAAATCAAAATTTCCCAAAATTCCTTTGTTTCCAGGTGTTCCAAAGATCTTAGAAAACGTCTAATGTAAAATTTTAAAAATCCAAGTGCCCAACACTAACGGCAGATTGCTCCCACATTGTTTTAAACCTTAACCAAGCTCAGACGAAGACTTATGAGACAGTAGTAACACGGAAACTCAAAATGGCACCAAAAAGCCATACAATTCGCAGCGGCAGTGCCTGACGAAAAAGTCAAAATTTGTGTAAATTACTCATTTCCGAGTGTGCGACAGAGTCCATAAAACTCAAAACTCAACAGATATTGAAAAATCCAACTATTAAGCATTAAAGAAAAGTGCCGTTAGTGCTGGGCACTTGGATTTTCAAAATTTTTACAATAGACGTTTTCTAAGATCTTTGGAACACCAGTCCTTATTTTTTGTTTTTGACGAAATTTAGCATTCTCGACAGAGACGTAGTAAAACCAGTCCTAGTCTGAGCTTGGTTAAACGTTATTTCAATGAGACAACAAGTTGGCTTTATGATAGAATAGACTTGACACAGAAAGAAAGCTTGGCATGTTTTCTGGAGTCTTTTTAAAGTCGGTAAATGGGCACTTTTTGGTGTCATTTTGAGTTTCCGTGTTACTACCGTCTCATAAGTCCTAGTCTGAAGCTGGTTAGTGTTTAAAACAATCTGGGAGAGCAACCTGCCGTTAGTGCTGGGCACTTGGATTTTTAAAATTTTACATTGGACGTTTTCTAAGATCTTTGGAACACCTGTAAACAATGGAATTTTGCGAAATTTTGAAATGCGTTGTGCGCGGCACTCACACAGGTCATAGTCTGAGTCCGGTTTTATTTTTTTCAGTTGCGTACACGTTCGCAGTATATCGCTATTCATTTTGTTTTTTTTATTTGAAGAGTCTATATTTTTCTGGATTTTTTTATTTTTTTGTGCGAGGGGTATTTTCGACGAAATTTAGCAATCTCGACAGAGCAGCAGTGAAACCAGTCCTAGTCTTAGCTTGGTTAGACGTCATTTAAATGAGACAACAAGTTGGCTTTGTGATAGAATAAATTTGACACAAAAAGAAAGTTTGGCTTGTTTTATGGAGTCTTTTTAAAGTCGGTAAATGGGCGCTTTTTGGTGTCATTTTGAGTTTCCGTGTTGCTACCGTCTCATAAGTCCTAGTCTAAACCTGTTTAGCATTTAAAACAATGTGGGAACAACCTGCTGTTAGTTGTGGGCACTTGGATTTTTAAAATTTTACATAAGACGGTTTCCGGAGATTTTTCAACGTTTGAAAAATGAGCAATTTCGCAAAATTTTGAAATGTTTTGTGCGCGGCACTCACACAGGTCGTAGTCTGAGCCCGGTTTTATTTTTTTCAGTTGCGCACACGTCCGCAGTATATCGCTATCTACTTTGTTTTTTTATTTGAAGAGTCTATATTTTTTTGGATTTTTTATTTTTTTTTGTGCGAGGGGTATTTTCGACGAAATTTAGCATTCACGACAGAGCGGCAGTGAAACCAGTCCTAGTTTGAGCTTGGTTGGACGTCATTTCAATGAGACAACAAGTTGGCCTTATGATAGAATAGATTTGACACAAAAAGAAAGCTTGGCATGTTTTCTGGAGTCTTTTTAAAGTCGGTAAATGGGCACTTTTTAGTGTCATTTTGAGTTTTCGTGTTACTACCGTCTCATAAGTCCTAGTCTGAACCTGGTTAAGGTTTAAAACAATGTGGGAGCAACCTGACGTTAGTGCTGGGCACTTGGATTTTTAAAATTTTAGATAAGACGTTTTCTGGAGACTTTTGAACATTTAAAAAATGAGCAGTTTTGCAAAATTTTCAATTGTTTTGTGCGCGGCACTCACACAGGTCATAGTCTGAGCCCGGTTTATTTTTTTTCAGTTGCGCACACGTCTCTAGCACGTCGCTATTTATTTTGTTTTTTTTGTAACCCAACTATGTTTTTTTTAAAAATAAAACAATTTAAAAAATCAAGGCTATTTTTCTTTAAAAATTGGTTTTCTGGCCAAAAGTAATAATTATTTTGGGCCAAAAAAATTTTATGGCCGAAAACAAATTCTTTGTCCCCGTGCGATCATTTTGAGTGGTCGATGACCCAATTTGACCGATGTAGGCGCAAAAAAAGCTATGGCCCGCATCATGGCAACATTCTCGTGTCGTCAGTGACGGGACCCTGGTTAAAACTAAATGCCTTTCAATTTTGCCATATCAAATCGGAAGCAAATGTTTTATAAACCAAAAATCAGACACAACAGCATCTTTAGTTGTCATCGTTGTTCAGCTGAAATCTGAACGCGCTGTTTTGAGCCGGAACGTAACTTCGAATATGAATTTAAAAAAATAATTTTACGGTATTTCGTGAAAAAAGATGCTGATTATTTTTGTTTTTCATTTTTTGCTCAAATCTGCGGTCAAATTACGTTCAGTTGCGTCGATTTCAAATTTCCGCGCTGTCATGAAACATTTTCCGTATCGGTGCACGCAAACGCATTGCGACACGTTCAATGAAAAAGATAATACACGCTGCATTGCAGGACAGATAAAAACACGTGACTTTGGGCATATTTGAAAATGCGCGATTGGGAAACAGCCAATTTGAATGAATTAGCGACGCCAGGAAACGCTGACTTAGGGGTCTTGTTGTTTCGATTTCCAGCGAACACAGCAATTGATCATAATTTTGTGTGCCGTTATAAAAAGATCGATTACACGTTGATGCGTCTGCCGTGTTCACATGCCAACACGGTGCACAAGTCAAGCATGAGCATGTAGAAACTGTGCAATGTGTGCATGTTCGTGTGGTGAATTATGTCTGCACGGAGGTCAAAAGTGGACAGCATTTTTGACGTGTAACCATTGGACCGATTCAAGAACACAGGGTAAACACAAGCTTGGCTGGTTTTGCACACCAACTTCCGGTTAAAAAATTATTAAGTGTACTGCATTTTAAGAAGCTGATCACATTCACGCTCATGCTCACTAAGCTCACTAAGCTTTCAGGTTAACTATGTACTTGTACAACATCCTGAATTTTGTAATATCGTGGTGTGCTGCGAATGTTTATGGTCGGTGCTATATAAAGATCACCGAGGCACCGACGCTTTGATGCATGTCGTAGCTATTTACGGATGCTGACGATATGGACCAAATGCTGCTGTATGGGTGTCATTACACCTGATCGCGGTTGAAAGCTTCAAATATGCACGTGAAAGCACTATCAAATGATGAAGCATGTACGTAACAGAGATCGCATTACAACCTCGACCCACTATTATTATTATTTCTCGCATAATAATAATAAATAAATAAATAAAATTATGTACAAGCGGACTGGGCAGCTCAGCTCCGATAATATTATTTTTACTGTCAATTGTGAACCTATGAATTTCATGTGTATTCCTGCATTCAAATATTATTACAAGCACATGATATGAGACCTTGCCTTGTGTTTTGATTATCTAAACCGTGTGTAGCCCTCAAAACAAGTCCAAACACGAATTCCAAACTATCCACATAAACAGCTTCTCCCTGGAGCGCCAGAAACAACGCCCGAAAAGTGTATATTGCTATTTTTATTCCAACATCTTCTCATATATATGCACGATCATGCATAGTGTACGTAGTGTGCATGTGCACATTCATGGTGTGTTTCCAGAAGCGCCACAGAAGCAGAAGCTCGAGTTACAGAGACAGACAGCTGCGTCCAGGCGGAGGGGGGGGGGTTACGTCAACGGCACAGAAGCACACCGCACCGACGCACAAGCGCCTGATTTTGCTACACCATCTGCGCTGCTTTGCACACGCTTCGAGGGGAGTTTGTACTCAGTCCGTAATGTCGATAAAATTCTTGTGGTATTCGACTCAAACTTGATGTGAATGACAACTTGGCTTGATAATTTTAAACAATGCCAGTGTTACAGCTTCACACTGATGGTGTCACGCAGTCCAACCAACCCAGTGCATTATTTTTTTTTGTTTTCTAGGCGCGTTTGGTACTCTCACGGTTTTCAATCGCACCTTTCACACATTGCAACAATACATCATCACGAACGATATACATAATTGAGCATGCCAATTCCACAATGCATGCAGCCTGTTTTTTGCATCACCCAGTGCCACTTTGCGCATGTTCTGTCTAGCCAATCACATCGGGCGCACACAAGCTTTATCGTTTGTTGTCCTGCTGCAGATGCAGCTGCGTTTGACACATCGAGTGAGTTAATAGGAACCCGAGCAGAAAAGATATCGCATATGAAGCAAAATGACATCTTTGAAAGTTTACGATAGATTGTGTTGGCTGACAGAATGTAGGCCCAGATGCTTACAGCTCAATACACTGCGTCAAAAACACTCCGGTTCTGTGAAAGTGCGACGATGCTTGCGTCTTGTTTTTATGTTTTAAAATTAGCACCCCGAGGAGTGTCGAGCCTCCGAGTATTACATACAACATGATGCATGTGCACACGCATGCGCGACATGTATGCAAATTGCAGATTGTTTATGTTGGGATGGGAAGAAAAATGAGAAGCATGCTGATGAGATATTGAAAGCGAAAGAAGCAATGTGCACGAACAAGTTTGCAAGAAACGCAAACGAATGCAATTTATTGTGCACCAAACCGATTGCGCCGATTGGCTGATGAATCTTTTTAATGGCACAACATAAACCAACTGATGAGTACCGATTTAAAATTAGAAAACAATTGAATAAACTGACAATAAACCCAGCACAACTAACCCCTGGCAATGTTTTTTGGTCGTGTAGGGCGCACTGACACTTCAATGCACTTTCGCGATGACAGTACGTTAAAAAGGCACATCCTGAAATGCAACATTAAATCAACATGAAAATATTAGCATATTCATTAAATAAAGGTAGTATTCTCATAAAGCAGTTGGCGTTGAACCTGAAAGAAACCTGATTCGTCTGCTAAATGGTCGTCCACTCAGTTGCGGAATGTGGGGAATTTTAACTTTTCCATATTTTTGAAAAAAAACTCAAAAATATAAATTGTACCTTTATGCATTCCCGTATACTTGTCCTTCAGTATGGTGAACTCGTATATTTTGCCAAAGCTCTCGAACATATGCCGAAGGTCTTTCTCCTCGAGGTTACGCGGAATTTGTCCCACGAACAGTTTCAGCGCGTCGTTGTCTTTGACGGGGAATCCATTGGAGTCGGTCGACGAAGGGCGTTCAGGTGGCGCAGTGTTCGGATTGATGGTGACGACAGACGTGGCCATTGCGTCCAGTGCGTTCGCTTGTTGCACCATAGTCATCGACGATAACACAGCAATTGGTTAAAACTATGCTCTTCAGTTTACTTTTGTCCGATGTAATTTTATGTACGATGGCTTTAGTTCGAGTTTATCTGCCGACTTGATTGCGACTATAATTGACGAGTGCCACACCGGTTACGACGACGATTGTAAAAACAACGACACAAATTTACAACAAACAAACACTGATCGCTGACATATATTTACACGGATTTTATTTCATTTATTTTATTAGATTTTTATTTTATATAAAAACGACGACGACGACGACGACGACACAGCGAATTTGGCGCGGCACATACGGACGAACGCTAAACAGGACGCACACGGGCACACGACGATGCAGAGAGAGGGACATAAAATGACAAAAATACATGCACACAGACACGCACGCACTGAGAGAGCACTAGCATGCATGTGTGTGTGCCTCGAAATATAATATCACAAAATATAATAACGGCAGCGGCAGCTTGAATGTATGTGCAGTGTGCACACATGCTATAACGCAATGCACTGCAGCTAACACCGTAGTAGTGCCACTGCACAATCATACAATCGAATATATGCTGCTCGTTTTTGGTTTCTAGCGTTACAGCCTGCACATGCATGCCCATGTATGTGCGAGGCAGTGCACTGCTGTGTATCATGCATGCGTGTGTGTGTGTATGTGTGTGTGCCACATACAAGCTGCCCCATACTGCTTCAGCTTCCTCCCTCTCCCTCCTAGCCCGGCTTGCCATACACTCATTAATCTTTCGACCGAGCGAGCCCGAGCCAACCGCGTGTGTGCGTGCGTTTGTTTCTGCTTGTGCTCGCTGCGCTGCTTGCTTTGCTTGGCACATTTGTGTGCGTCTGTGTGCATGTTTTTGAAGGCTGAGGGGCGCTGTCTATTTGTGCTACGAAAAACCGAAATGACACACTTCACATGAAAATAAATACTCGAAGAACGTTGACAACCGTTTGCGATTTCTGATCGCTGATGAAATGAATCAAAGCGTTAGCCTGATTAGAACGCGGTCAAGTTTGGTCGAACGCTCGAGCCAGAGTTTTACAAAACGCCATGTGCCGTAAAAACAAATGGAAATTATTGCCGCTTGGGTTTGGGCATCATGGTTCGTCTATATGGCGCTGAAGGCTGCCAATCAGCTGCCATAAAACATTATAAGCAATGGCGCCAAAAATACCCCCAGATCAGCCGCGCGTTTCAACGCGATTCACCTCGCAGTTCCGCTTGTTCAACACAAAACATTGCACAGTCAGTTTTCCCTCAGACAAACCGTCGCAGACAATCAGATGCGTTCGGTTCGCCTGGTAACAGGTATCAGCACATTTTTTTGCCTTTTTTATAAAACGAGGCTTTCTCCAAAATGTGAAATTTTGTAAACAGCTCGCGCATTGAATGCAAAAACATATACGGTACATTTGGTCGTTGTATTTTTACAAAAATGAAAAAAAAGCGATATTTCAAGTGAACGTCTAATTGGCTTAGCTGCGGCACTGTCTTGCGATTACGGTTCACATGCCTAAGCTGACGTACGATGTAGTGAATCGGTGCTGTTTTCGGTGCACTTGAGAGATAATTTGAAACGGCATGGGCACACCGGCATGAATGCATCTGGCAAACCGGATGGCCGTGAACGAGCAAAGCGACACTAAATTAGACGGCAGCAAAACTGACAGATGAAGGCAAGCATTCAATGCTCATTCAGGTCTCCACAGAAACTGTTTGAAAGTGACATTCACCACCCACGCAAGGTCTTCGTGAACTGGAATAAAATACGACGGTGCAAAAGAAACGCCGTTTAGTTGGATGAAATGCAAGCCAGTTTGGTTTTCCAGCACAGTGTTTTCACTCGTTGCCTGTTTTTTGCTTTTTCTAATTTTAATGAGAACCACTGAAAACGCCAAGCATAGATTGTTTTCAAGTTCTTTAACGATCACAAAACAACGATCGTCAGCTTTCAGCCATCAGCGCACATGCAGCACACAGATTGCACATCATGGGAAATCGGTGAATGAATAATTCTGGTCATAATATCGCCAACGATTTTATTGCCACATTCAACGCACTCACATGCATGCATTATTTATGACAAACTCATGCCGTGTGCCATCTGGGCGCATAAATCGTTGGTACTACTTTCTGTTTTCGGTTCAAAATTCGTCGTACATACATCGAACTCAATTATGAGCATTTATTCTGATGAATGATGGAGCAGCGCAAATGGGTGGGGGGACGGTCGCACGTGGACATCTCAATTTTCGAATAGACATGGACTGAAATGAGTCTTCACTTCAGTGTTACTGTTTATTTTTTGAAGAACACAATGAAAATTTGATAAAATACGTAATTTTTATTCAATCATTCGCATGAAATAAAACAGGAGCGGAGCAGCTCAGTTGCGTTACGATAAATTTGTCAAAACTAGCAACATTTTGTGGCCTCTTTCGCTGCATGATGAATACGTGAATCAAAAACTTCAATAAAAGATCAAAAATAAAACACATTATTTATGCAAATATGAGCAAAAGCACCCAAACAAGCAATTCGGCATTCGATATTCAAACACAAGAACTGAAAATGTGGTATCACATAAAGTTGCAAGAACAAAACGACTTCTTAAATAGCATAAAGCATTTCATTATTGCATCACTTCCACAAAACGTGAAGTAGCGTTATAAATTCAACAAGTTAGTTCCTTTTCCGTTTCACAAAGAAAGCACCATCGTTTCAGTCTGACTTCGCTCAGTTCATGATAAGCATTATTATGTCCAAAATTAGATTCTGTTTGTAACTCTTTTTTAATGACGAAGAATCAGTTAAATAGTACATTAATTCAGTCCCAGAACAACGTCACTGTTGTTACACAAAACAGCCTTCGAAGATGAATATACAAACACTGTGATATACCGTTGATTTTTGGCGGAAGCACATTGCATCATGCACAAACTAAACAGCACGAAATCTCCAGATTCAGATTCACACTCCAAAACGTGCCCATTAAAACAGGTCGTTCTCTTTGCGCAGGCGGACCTGCTTCCACGGCGGGAGATCGTAGAAGATCTCCTTTGACATTTGGAAGATATCGACGAATTCTTGGTCACTGAGAAATGACTCGAGGCAAGAGCGATCAACGCCATCTGGCAACGGGTGCTGGCGAAGGCGACTGGCTGGGTACACGGAACACTGCAAGCGCTGCAGCACGTCCAACAAGTCGTCAGCGGCATTCGCGCGGTGGCCGGCCTTGAAATCGCCACAAAAACTATCATCTTTTCTTTAAGACCTGCGACTCAATGCGGTTGTGGACGTAAAAGGAAACTAATTTCAATCTGTATGTGGTAATTCAGAATAGCCCAAGTGACCCGGCCTAATTTAGTGGACTTGGCTTCCTTTGCCAATTTTGAATTCCCGCGTCGTGCATCAGACTGCTTACCCATCTATGCACACTTTGAGATGCGGGAGCAAAATAAAAGTTATTATCAGGGCTACCCGTTCAACGAACGAATTGTGATATCAACAGCATTACTGGAATTACAACCCCCACACCGAAAGTTCACCATCACCATCACCAACTTTTTCGTTGATCTCGGCGGCGTCCGGCTGCTGTTGCCAGACTGCAAACAACGCCCTGAACGCAGCCGGCTCCAGGCCTGCGTAGACGACGTGCGCTGGCGGCAGTCTCGGTTTCGATGCCACTGAGCGTCTCTCTGGCATCATCAATTGTTGGCCATCATCATCGTTCACATTCTGCTCGTCATCATCTGACCCGTCCATATCAACATCGCCATCCTGCAAGCCATGTTTCAATCGCCAATAGGCAGCAGCGACGCCCAGCGTGAAGCGACGCGCTGCGAGCAACTTTTGAGAGAGTGCCTGATCGTCAAGGTCATCGAGGCTGCACGGGGCACCCTGCCACACCCACAGGCGTCTGCCTTGGTCAATCAGGAACAACGCTGGCTGAGAGGCGCCGTAGAGGTCATCCTGGAAAGGTGAAGCACGGTGGAGACCAGTGGATGCACGAACGCTTGGCTAGGCTGGGGATTGATGTCAAAATCTTGGTTAATGGTTGACTGAATTTGTATCCAGAACAATTATTGCTTCAATGCAGTCACTGGGTACTTCTGACATAATGCGAAATTGCGGTGAACGCATACCGCAGTGCTATCTGGCTGGTCAGTGGGACGGACAACAAGCAGATCTAAGCGACGCCCAAATGCGTCGTCCATGCAAGCGCACACCTGACCTGTTCATACGGAAACACGACCGGTTGCTCTTGCGAGTAGCAGGCGCCCACGCATTCAGCCACTCCAAACTGTTTATCGCTGGACGCCGTCACACGAAACAGCCGCCAAGTGCTCGTCGCATCGAAATCGATCGGACGCAAAACTGAGAGTCGCTCGCCCGAGGCTGCATTGCCATCGGCGTACACACGCCTCAATTCCGATTCACCTTGACAGACGGTGAAATTCGGACGGGTGGTGAAGGCGAACTCGCTTGGCAGGCAACCTGCACAACGGGTACTGGTGAAACAAGTGTGAACACAAAGCGGCACAGACAAATGAGAAAGGCTACAGGGCTGTGGGTATGCTTGCTGACAGACGATCTGAACGCGAATCGTGCGCAAACAGACAGAACTGCTGCAAGCCCCTACAGGTAAACTCGGGGATGCTGCACACTCTGCAACATCCAGTCAGCGTGTGACATGCAACAGTCACCAATAAGAAGCAAACACACACACAAACATAACGTGCACCGACCATCGGTAGCAGTGCACAAGCGCTCAGCCGTGCTGCGTGCCAGCTTTCTCGTGTTCTCGCCCACCAGATCGCCGAGCCAAACGACGACGCTCGATGGAACTCCGTTGGACACCAACAGATACGCCGCTTGATGGCGAACGCACGGCGACGCAGCGTCCAGCTCACTCAGGCAGCACTCGGCGTCGAACGGGCCACCGCACAGCAGGAAGATGCGCCATTTGCTTGTTGCTGATGGACTGTCGAGCTTGCAGACACGACGACCACGGTGGATGGTCATGCGACCCTGAACAATGGCAAAGACCATGTTTGTGAACAGAACTTTGATAGTTGCTGGCGCTCGTTTTGCTGCCAAGTCTTCAGGCATTCAGCGAGCTTCCGGTACACTCCAGAAACACGCACGAGACGGTACTTTAGCTCTGTGCTATCAAGCAGTAAACTCACACAACGTCCTACAGAACTCAGCTGCCAGTGCATTCGTATGAACGTGCGAAACAAGCGACCTGGAACAGATTCAAGAATGCGGGCGGTTCGAGCGCCTGCGCGACGCGCACGTGCGCCCTGTGCTCGGTGTCGACGTGCCTGACGGCGAGTGCCACGGCGCCCTGCGTCGCACGACTGCTCTCCATGCCGATCCAATAGAAATAACACTGGCGCAGGCGGCCGGTCTGGTGCGACGGCGTCGTTGTGTGCGTCCGACTCGACAGTGAACGCGCTTCTGAATGGGCGCATGTGATCGGTAGCATTGGGATCGAATTGCTTGAATTCTGCAGCATCAAGACCACTGCTTACGCCCAAGTGGCGTGTTGAGTTTAGTCTCATTCATGGATATTGAGGCGCTGACGTCATTTGAGGCGGCGTCACTTTGCCATACAATCATGAAGCAAAAACATCACAGCTTCGCGCGCGAGTGCATGAAGGAGTCTTTTGGCAGCCTCTTGCTTGATCAACGTGTTTGGCTTGACTTGGACACATCTCAATGTGCAACGAAGCGAAGCCGTGTCACGTGCGTTGCGTGTCAACTCACCAGCAAAGCTGACCCTGTAGTGCCACTTGACGATGTAGCAGTCGCCGCTGTGAAACTGTCCCACACTGCTGCCGTGCATTTGCTGCAAATCGCCAGCGTCCGATGCACAATGCCACATGTCCACTGCCTCCGTTGATACCTATCAAAAACCTCACTTGATTGGCTAGCCAAAATCAAATGCAACGAATCACGTAAGGATTTGTTCAATGGATCGTCAAACAATAATCTTGATAACAAAAAACAAAATGCATAGAGAAAATCATCACAATCGTTTTCCTGCAACTTCAAAAAAACCACCTGATATCGATTCATGACGACGTCAGTCGGATCGATCACCTGCCTGCCACGACCGAGTGCCTGGTCTTCCAAGGTCAAATTCGGCTCGTGCCGTTTCCGCTGCAGCAACCGAGACGCCCATTCGTCCGGCTGCCTATCTACGGCCATCGAGTCGTCCTTGAACGCGAGCACTGTTCGTTTGTGTGTCTCAGCGGCGTGTCTCGCCTCCGGCGTCTGCGCCCCTCCGATTGCACCGAGCACATCGCCGAGCATGCTTGCGCGAACGCTCACCTGACATTCAGAGAATCTTTGCACTGCTTTGTACTTTGGTCAGGTTGCCCGCAGGTCACCAATTTGCCACTGTTGCGATGCCCGACTATTATTCCAAAATAGGTTTTTTCATTGCATCACACAAAAATCGGAGGTGAAAGAAGCATTGATCAGAGAACATTACATGGACAGACACACAACAGCACAGTGTCCATGTGGATCTGCAACGTATTGGCGTATATACTCATAACTGGTGCGTTGCAGTGGGCCAAGTGTACATGATGACAACAAACCCAAACAGGCAATCAGCGAGCCGCACACAAAGAACACCTCCAAGACCGACCGATCTGAGCGCTGCCGTGTCCGGCCAGTCGACGAATTTCGCCCTGAACAGCGAGGTCTCCATGGGCGGCTTGCATTCACCAAACAACGCCCACGGCGCACGCCCTGCAGTGCGCTGCGTCTGTGTGTTGTGGCGCAACGCCACGTTCGCACCGCCACTCGCATCGTACAGATGACGGCCAAGACGCAGCGCTGTGCGACGCGTCACCGGCGTCGTCTGGCGCCCGCACCACACGTAGCACTCGACGTCGAAGTCAATGATATACGCCTGAAATGGTCGCCGTGTTGGCTGTCGGAATTGGTGGGTGCCGACGCGGCCGCGTCATGAGACCAGCAATGCACCTGAACAGTACAATCCGCACGAATCACTGTGTTGTCTTGGTTCACTCTGCGATTCACGGCGTCTGCAAAAATAGATTGAGAACACGGCAACTGAACAATTGGCGACTGGGTGACAGGCAACTTTGAATTGCTGTGTGAAGCACGAAACGAACGTCGCAGCGAAGTGTGCGAGCGCACGGAGTCGCAGAATCGGAATCAAACGACGGCAGCACCGCCGCAGAGCACTGACCGTGTCCGCGTGCAGCTCATAGAAGGACAGTGGCCGTGCGCACATGTGCTCGACGCGAATGGCAGCGCCGTCGACGATCTTGTGCACGACGGTCGCACGGCACACAACGTCCTCGAAACGGTGCTCCTCGTCGCCGACGTCCTCCGGCACTGCAGAGCACGTTTCGCAATTAGAACTTTGCAACACCGCAAATACAGTGATTAGTCTCGAGACTCTCTTGCGGATTATGTTGATTTTAAAACACGAAAAACACAAGCACACACAGTCGGCGTTTTCAAAAGTGCGCAGATGAAGCTGATAAACAGTCAAACGAAAAAACGATGACAACAAGTCAAAGCAGACCAGGGAATTCCGAGGGCGCCTCTCCGTGTAGTGCCAGTTTCTCAAACAACGTGCGTGCGTCACGCGACATTGCCCCAGCAACCAACTGCTCTTCCACAATTTCTTTCAGTTCGCCCGTCTCCGACCGACAGCCGAGATCGTGCGTCTCCAAGATGAAATTTGCGACCTCGCGCGCCTGAAACAACGGACTTTTGATGAACGCGCGGTGGACGAAGATGTCCTGTTGAATTGAACGCTGTTTTATCGCTCGCTGTTGGGCTTTGTTGCAAGCACCTGGCATTTAGGTTACAGCACCAAACCTTTACAATAGCAAACCAACCATGATTTCCAATTGAATTTGTAAGGAATACTACTCAATTGGGGGCACATTCGATTCCAAATACTCAAACTGAAACAGCACAGTTTTTCAGTGATCGCCCGACCTTCGCCCTCTCGAGAACATTCGCGAATCGGCCATCGAACAGCCAGAGATCGTCGGCCTCGACAAACAGAAAACAGGCGGCGCTGTGCAACGACGCAAACGTTGGCTCCACCACGCGCATGTCGACGTGCTTGCGTCCTGAGTGGCGTGCTGCACTGTGTCTTACAATACGAACGCAACTCGAAATGTTTGTCAAACGTTCATTCGCATCATCAAGGTCTGCCTGATCGGATTACGTGAAAAATAAGTTTTACTCGGCCTTTACCACTTCTAACTGGGACAGGAGAACTGGTCGGTGTGTTGCTGCACACAGACTGCAAACACTAAATTGGTGACAGCTACCTCTGAACTGCACCAGCATTGGATGGTAGTACGGGCGATCGGCTGCCGATTGTCCCGGCGTCACGGTCGCGTCTGTGCGGCGCAACTTTACGGCGCTGAAATCCTCCTTCGTTTGCAGCGCCCGAATCGCCTCGTCTGCCAGCGCGATGTCTGAAAACGGGCGGACAATGAGCAACAATGGGAACACTAGTGTTTTCAAAGAATGTTATTTTATGAAACTCACTGCATCTGCGGTAGTCGTGTTGGTTGTCTGTGTTAGTACGAAAATTGGACAGGGACAAACGATGTTTGGAATGTGAACTGCAACGTGACACTAAAACAACGAAAAATTGTTGGAACTGAATGTGCAACAAAACCAAATCAAACAGAAAAAACCACTCGTAAACACATGAATATGCATGCGCATTAAAGAACAATCAATCATTATGGACTTTGAGAACCACCGAATCGCGAGAAGGTCAGAAGCTTGAGTTCAATAAGCAAGCAACTACATGCAGCACAATCACAGAGCACACCATAAGCACACGAGCTGAAAATGGTTTTTGAAAGCGCATTCGCCATTTTCGTGACTTACATCACATTCTCACGACATTTTTTGAGGAAGCAGCAGTGGAACACCATCGTGGAAATATTCGGTAGACGTAGAATTTGTGCAGCAATTTTTATTACAGTTATGAAGTTTGCACCAAACTATATATCACATCATAACAGTGGGTGCGCGAGGTTGAGTTGAACTTGAACACATCAGCAGTTTTGAACCAACAACATAAGCAAGTATTATATTCACAAAACAATTGATAAATGACTGATTTGAGGCGAATCGAACAGCAACATTGACCAACCACGACACTCAGTCTGAAAAGCGAAATAAAGCGGGCGTGTTTTTTGCACTTAAAAATGAAGACTTCTCTTTAACAATAACTAAGCAACATTATCTTCAACAGTTCTTAGAGCTCTGCTGAATTTACATGAAGTGTGAAACAAATTTTGTTTCATGGTGACAAAAAAGCAAAACAGAGGCTTGCATTCGTTTTTTTCATGGGCCTTTTTTCAACAACAACGTAAAACAGAAGGTCCGTTAAATTTGAAATCGCTGAAACTGAAACCGTACCAGAAATGAAGTTTGGAACAAAACACCGACACAAATAAATTGCACATGCAGTCGACATGGACAGACGAAAATCATAAACAGAAGCAATAAAAATAACAAAACGAAATTGACTGAACACAAAACAAAAACAGAAAAATTGACAAATCAATAAAAAATACAAAAATAATAACAAAGATTCTTTTTCTAAAAACAACAAAAACATCAGACAGGACTCTGAGCAGTGGCGGTGAGAAGACGGAAATTAGTGATCACAGGCTGGTGGCGCTTACCACGAGTGCCAGTGGTGCCGGGCAGTACTGCCGAGTGCGGCCGTTTGGGTGTTACGCTGCCCGCACACAGCTCATCAACAGGCCGTGGCCTGATCAGGGCACTGGCGCGCCGTTGGCCTGCAGCCTCTTGTTGCGATGGCGTCGATTTGACGTCGGTGCGAGCGGCCAGTGCTTTCACCGGATTTCGATTCGCCGTCGGACGCTGCTGGCGACGCGGTGGACGCACCGTTTTCTTGGAGGGGCCGACGCTAGAAATGAGGCACACTTGGAAGCACGCGCATAGAAGACCCGAAATAGTGCAACAATGCAACCGGAAATCACCGTTTGCGGCCCTACTGCCTGCCTTTGAAACTCACAGAGCGCATAATTACCAACTGAAGTTCCATTTATAGCTTGCTAATGCATCACAACTCACAGTGGCGACATTGCTGACAGCTGATCGAGTGCTCCCAAATCAACTTCTTTGTTGACAGAGCTTGAATGTTGCTCACCGACTTTAGAGTAGAACTCAGAGAGGCCAGCGTCTAGTTGTGCCTCCACCACTGGCGGCTGTACTTCTGTGTTGCTGCCTGAATTCGAATGAAGTACTGTATTCAAACTCGCATCAGCGCACGCGGCGGCCAATCAACGTGCTACAATAATGTTTGCAAACAGCGACAATAACGTGCAAATAGCATTGTCAAAAAAAACCGGATTATTTGAACAGCCTCCAAAAGTGACAAACGAGGTGCATTGCCAAAGTGGCTTGTAGCGACTGGCACGAGCGGCACAGATTGTGGCGCTGTCGGTGGCGCCAACTTCACACCGGCACGTTGCAGTTTACTGCCGACTGTCAATTGCTGCGAGTCAGCTGGCTCCACCCGTTGTTTCCAGGAAGATTGAGACTCTTTCAGTTGTGACATAACGGACGACACGGTTTTCGGGCGAGTTGCCTGCCAATAAAAGCACGACGAATGCAAAAAGTTGTAAAGTCATAAAGCCGAAACGACTGCATGGAAAGCTGTAAGTATCGGTGCAAATCAACAATCACACAACCAGTGTTTGACTGGTGTGTTGGATTTGTGATATTTCGATCAGGGGAACTGGTTCATTCTTGCTTCGAACTAGGGTTAGGGGCTTTGAAAAAAAAATTTTTTTTATTTTTTTTTTTGTTTTTAAAAAAAAAATTGGGTTTTTTTTTCAAACTTAAAAAAAAATTTGAAAAATTTTTCTTCTACTTTGCTCTGAAAATTCGATTTATGGCACAATTTTTTGAAAGTTCAAACCAAATTTTCTTCCCAACTTCTTTGTGTGCTTAGGTACATGTCATTATTTGGTCATTTTGACCGACGTACTCCATGTTTTTCGATTTGGATGACTTCTAGAGTCAATTTTTAGCGTTGAAATGACTTAACTGAATTGAAATATCGTTTCAGAAATCGTTTTCTTGCAACTTAGAACATGTTTTTTCAGTCGGTAGGCCATGAGATGAACATGATATTTTGTTGATTGGCGTATGTTATAGGTCTACAATGGAGTTGTGCGATATATTGTTAAACAATTGGAGCGGAGATGTTGGTTAATACCACATCACACGACCGTTTTTCAGATACCCGATAACATGGCCACATGTTAAAACTTGCGTGCTGAGCTAAACTAACGTGTTAAACTTGCGTCTGTCAGTTGCCCGCAACGTGATCGCGAAATCATGGTACGTGTTTTCGATACGATGATTTGAAGAGTGGGCTCTCGCCATGTGGCAGATAGCATAGCTGGTTGAACCTGAAAGTAAGTGTCTTGGGGGGGGGGGGGGCGACCGGGTCGACAGGGGTTGCCGACTTAGCTACAGCAAACAGGAATTTTTGAACACAGTCAAATTTTGGTAATTTTCTGAAGAGGAACAACTAAGAACGGTTCAATATTCAAGTACACGTCGAAAATTGTCCTGTTTTACTGTTGAAAATGCAACTTTCCCTCTATGAAATGGACATAATTTCAATAAAACACGATTTTCGCTCTTATAGTTTTCCGGATCGTTCTGAAAATAGTCTAGATGAACTCAGCTCGACGAGACGCTTCGAACAAACCTAACTTGTAAAAAAAAATTTTTTTTTAATTTTTTTTAATTTAAAAAAAAATCCGGATTTTTTTTCCCCTAACCCTACTTCGAACGTCACGTCACCACACATAATCCAACAATGTCAACATCCGGCGCACACCCTGTCTTCATTCTGTCGTTGTCTGAACACGACCTGCGTGTCGTTGGCACCATAGCTCGGCTCCTTCTCCACTCTTTCACGCCAAGAACGATCACCGGCCTGCTGCAGGGCGGCCATCCTGAGAAAAAATAGATAAAAAGTGTTGCAATATGAAGACTATTGCAGGCAGAAAGGCCCGTCGACATGCCACTAGCAGTGGCGTAAAACAGGCGCGTGCATTGGTGGCATGATGCAGTTAACAGTCTGGCTTTTTGAAAACATCTTGCGGTCACTTTTGCATTCGTGGTGTTTGCGGTGATTTTATATGCGACCTCCAATTCCAAGCAATATGTACATCAGCCAGTGAACACCAGTGCACCTCTGAGCAACGCACCTTTCAGCGAGCGACATTGTGCCAACCAGTTCGGTCATCTCATCGACCGAGGCGGCGTCAGCAGTTGGTGCCGCCTTGTCCGGGCCGGAATGCTCCACCACGTGCACGACCGAGCGTTGACTCGCCACTGATGAGCGCTCTGACGCTGCTGGCGCCTCCGATTGAGTGTGAACGCTGCAAGCAAACGGCACAACTGCATGTGGCACACACAAAGCAGATTGGATTGACATCACACACAGAGTCTGTTCTCTTGAAAAGTGAACACACCGCGAGCACGAACATGTCACTCGTGAACTTTGCAACTGTGAGTGAACAAATAATTGCGGTCAATTGAGCAATTTCGCTGATTGGCTTGATGGCGGTTTTCAAAAAAAGCTGGTTTACAACCAAACAGAGCTGATCAACAAAACGTTTGAGGTATGAAAAACGACAAACCGGCGGCTAAGAAAACGCAGAATTTTTAGGCAGCTGTGCCAGAAAATAACGAACGACACAAAGACAACAAGCAAACCAAGGTCCATGCTGAGAGTGCAAGGTCGGATTTTATTTCGAATTTATTCAAGCAATTTCAAACCGAGTTTGCTTGTTCGGATGTGCTGTGCTATGCTGTTGTGTAATTTGAAAACTGCACAGTGCGCTTGTGTCAAAAAGAGTTGAGACAAATGATTATTCATAAAAAAACGCAGAACACCAGCGGCCGCAAAGCGATAACAGCGAAAAATTGGTGCCAGCGCAAGCGCGACGAAAGCGAATAAAGTTGGTTGATGATAAATGAAAACGCTGCAGTTAGCAAACGGTTAGCAAGTTTTTTTTTCTGAATTTTTGGTTCTTTCTAATACTGAACATTGAGCTGGTTGTTGGTGAAAAAAAACGCATTTGCAAAAGCAGGAAAAATGGCAAATGTCTGCATTCAACCTGCAAAATGTGTTTTAGCCCTTTGAAAGACGGCCCGTTGCAAATAAATATATGTATTTTACAGCTATTTTTATTTTTCTGCGACGCTGTTGCGTGTGCTGTATCACACAAAAGACACAAACCACACAACAGTGGTCGCTGAATGAAGAGTGAATCATCGATTTTGTAGGCCGCCATTTTTTGTTTTGTACACGTTTATGGGCTAAAGTTTTTCGTGCATCGCGCGTGCTGGCTGATCCACTTATTCTGAACTGAAATACCGTAAAAGTGATTATTATTGGGCTTCGCTTGCATGGATAGCACCCAGCTGTGCAGCACAAGAAAGAACGATCATGTTGCGTTTTTGAATTTCGCATTCGCGCTGTTTGTCACCGTTCTGTGAACGGGACGCAGCCGCATATGCGTCTCAATTGTTGAATTTTCTTATCAGTAAATTAAAACTATCCACCCATGTTCATGCCGGTTGAATTACAGTTACTTTGCTTGCATTATCCAAAAGGAAAGCCAAAGTTAAAAAATATTCAAAGTTGTTTTGAATCCAAATTTTTTTAAAATACAGATACATTCATCATGCGTCACAAAAATCCAGCAGATTTAGTAGATGCACAGCAGATACAAATGACAGAAAAAAGTGCGACAGAAGAACAGAAAGCAAGTCAAACGAAAAGTGTGTTTTGTTATCTTAAACAGTTTTCAAACAGCCACTCGATTCAAAGAGTCAATTGGTCTTCTTTTGGATGAGTTTAGTCGCTTCGCCGTTGCACGCACGATGATCGGACGACGGGGACGTCTTTGGCTTCATCGTGACGATCCCAATGAATTCGAGAATTTTGAAGATGACGCACGGAATGAACACTGGCAGGAACAGAAACACGAACATTCCACCGAACCAAACGGCTGCGATCGTTATGCGCAGCATCCACAGCTCGTACGTCTGATCATCCATATAGGCACCCATTATTCGATTCGGCGAATTTTCAGTTGCAATTCGGTCTCAAACCAATGCGCAGCTATCAATCGTCTGATTTTACTGATGGAAAACCAACTGAAACGTACAGCTTCTCGATCTGTAATTTGAGGCTCAGAAGACGATTTTTGATAAAAAAATACCAAACTGAAAAAGTGCAAAACAAAACATTCAAAGACGGCAAACAGTCAAGAAAGACTCTTCGTTGCATACAATACACTTTGTGGACTGCGCGACCTGTGAATACATACAGATCAAATTATCAGAAAACTAAAAATGGCCAAAAGTTTACGCGATGCGCTGAGCGGTTTTTAAACCGTGTTTCGTGTGCTGTTTTGTCTTGACAGTTTTCATTGGTTTTACGGCGTTTTTATTTCGTGCAGTGTTATTTCATTAAAATACGACGACGTTACTTGAGAAGTTTTATTGTGCACATGCTTTGAGACGAACACACTTGCACAAACGGACAAACAAAACCAGAACGCAATCACAGTTGTTACGCTAGCACACACACTTCAGCTCTGACATTGACGCACAATTGTCTGTGTCTGTCGTTTATCATAAAATATTTGATTAAAAACATCAAAACCTCTAATTTTTCATGAAAACAAAGTACAATTGCATAGTTCGACAAAAAACTTGCAATCATACAACCAGTGAATCCTTGGTGAACCTTTCCAGAATAAAGGCCGTTTCCAGTGACTGCGTTCTGTTTTTTTTTGAGAAAAAGGTTTCTGAATGAAGAGGTGTGAAATCGGGTTGACCCCAAAACACGCGAAATGTTGTTTGTGAATTGCTTCTGATTTCGCTTTTTGTATGATCGCAGGCAACAGTGCAGTGCAACAAAAAAACAAATAAGCATGCTGGCAACAAATGCAAAACAGTTTTTTGGCACCAAGTGTCAATTGTGGTTCAAAATAATAATGGGGCAGGGTGGCACTGACAGCAAAAGCTTCGGGATAAAAAGCAAAACTTTTGTTCAATCAATGATTTGAACACCACCGATCAAGCAACATTTTAATAAACGGCATTCATGAAGCAGTATTTAGTGACGTGTAGCTGTGACGTTTAAACATCGCCACGGGGCACTGGGTACTGCTTCATGAACGCGCTATAGCCATTTGTGTGTGTTGTTAGCATTATAAAACGTAACTAAATTACACGAGAGCAGACCGTCTGCACGCCGCCTCGCTCACCCCATCGTTTTTGCAGTGTGCAGTCGTGCGTGTGCTGCGGTTGATCGTCGTTTGTAGACGGTCAGCTGGGCGTGCTCTTTCGGCGACGGCAGTCGCTGTGCGTGCTCGCGAGGACTCTGCTGCGACTGTTCAACGCCGCGTAGCTCTGTGTCGACGGACAGCTCCTGGTGCAACGACGAGTCAGTGCTGCGCTCCTTCTCGGTGTCCGATATCGGATGCAAATGAACGACCTTCTTCGCTGTCTGTAGCTTCCGTGTTTTGTCTGGAAAATGAACAACAAACGCAACGTTTTTGAAGTTGCTTCTTTTTTGCTCGATGCTTTTTTTGAAAAGTGCAGAGAAACGCGTTCAGCTCGCAGGAACAAAGTGTTTGGGTCTTCTTGTTCATGACAGACAGCGTAAAACACAATGATCATTGTCTGTCTCTGAGATGAATGATAAATATCGAAAAGAAAGAAAAACACGGGCAAAAAAGCAAGAGTATCGGTTTTATGGATTTTCGCAGGCAGTATTTTGAATCGAGAGTTGATTTGCGCGCTTCAAGGCCGTGTGTTTGTGTTTGTGGCCAGAGGCTGCGTTTGTGTTTATTTTTAACGAAATTTCACATAAAATTACACACAGAGTTGTGCCAAAACACTTTGCAAGATTGACAAGCGGAAAAGTCCAACAACCAATTTTTGTATCTGCATCGAAAGAGAGCCAGACCAAAATACGAAAAGCTGTCATTGTAACTGAAGAAACTGATTCTGCTAATGTGAACGATTCGTTCCTGTGGTTCATTCTCTAGTCGAACCAAAAAACACCAACACACCCGGTACGATTTCTGCTTTCGAACGGAGATAATGTTCATTTGAAATTCAAGGAGTAACGCGTGAGCACACATAAAATTTAATAAAACAACAGACACACAACGCATACACAATTGTACTGCCATTGAGGCAAGACTCGGGCAGTGTGTTTGCGAAAAGGGCAAATTCTGACAACGAACAAAGCTCAAGCCAGTTGAAACAAAATTTCATTACACAAAGATCTTACAAGGAACAGAACTGATACACCCGCGTCGTGTGTGTGTGCATATTGGTAACCATTAGAGAAGTAGGAAGTAAACTAAACTCTGCATGTACGAAAGTAAGTAAATTGATTGATTTAGTTTTATTTTAACGAGTGGTCAACCTTGTTGTCTCTAGAGAGTGCCCACTTACTTTACGGATTCAACTTGTCTGTCTACCGTGTTACTTTTTCGTTATTCTATGAAAGTGACGGCTGCTGAAACTTTGCGAGTAATTCGCGCCCCACGTTCGAAACAAAACGTTCCTATGACTCTACCTAATCGAAAACGTTGTGAAAAGACAGGAAACTGGGACACGATCATTTCCCCTTCTGCACTGATATAGAGAATATGAAATATAACTTTTTCCATCGTTCTTGATCTAACTGCTCATGGTCATTTTAGCGAAACATGTCATAAACTGGTCGAATGGTGATTCGTAAACTGGTCGAATTATTAATTTAGGTGATGCGTGCAAATGCGCCAGGTGTTACAATGGACACTATGTACGGCCCTAGGTTTACCTAACATTCTAAATTTATCACACTTTCATCTAATTTCAAATCAAGCGACTGACCAATTCGCGGCAATGGCGTGACCGGCTCGCCCTTCAGCTTTGCTCGCAGTGCTTCGGCCTCTCGAACTTCGCTCTGAAATTGAGATGTAAATTGAAGTGAAAAAGTTGCAATGGACAGCAAAAAGCAAACAAATACATAAATTGCTAAACAGGTGACAACAGGTGGAGTGTAGGGATGAATGAAAAGTTCAATAAACTTTGTATAATAAATATTATGACAGAGCGACTTTGCAGCGCTCCACGATGTTCTCCTATTTTTCTCATTGTTCAAATGAAATGCGCGTTGTTTTGCAAGAAAAAACTAATATTTTCCAGCAAAAAGTCATGTCAAGAGTGTGCGGAGTCAAAAGTGTGCAATTATAAACATGTGATCTGACTGCAGTACACTTTATTTATTTACGCTTGAAATGAAGCGAACTCACTCATAAAATTTTTAGTTTTGGTGCTTTTGTTATAGTAAAATGAATTCTCACATTTAGTGACGCTTCCAGTCCTGTGCATTTCTTTTTTTGTCTAATTGAATTTTCAAATTGTGCACGGTCGACAATCACTAAAACTGGGTCGAGGAATAAACTTATTTCAGCAATCAAATTGAAAAAAAGGCTTCCAGAAGCGCGCCCGCAGACAAACACCAACCAAAAAGCGCACTTTACAAGCGCAGTGAGTCCGAGCGTCGCGTGTTGCCAGACTCACCTGAGTGACCGGCTGCGTCTGCGTGCGTGCGCGTTTCGCCGTGCGCTCCTCCAACTTCGACTCCCAGCGTTTCGTTTTCTCATGAACGCTCAACTTCTCCTCTTCGAATCCGTCTTCCTGTTCATCATTCTCGTCCGGAGCAGCGTGCGATTTCGGTGGCGGCGTCGCCTTGACGATGTTGCCGGTGACCGACTGCTCTGAGATCAACAGCTGCTGATCGTGCAGCGTTCGCTGTGCAATCGACTGATACTGCGGCGGCTGCGGCTGTTGTTCCGAAGCGAGTTGTGCCCGTTGCTCGCGCACTTTCACGACCGTTCGTAGACTCGGCGTTCGGGTGACCGGTCTCGGAGGCATCTCGTCACTGGTTGTCGTTGTTGTCGCTGGATCAATCGTGTCTAACGACTGCAGCTGCGTTTGCTCGCCGATCGGAGGCGTGCCACGACGCAGCAGATGCGGCTGGTGTGTTTTTGTTGGTGTTGGACTGTGCGAGACGCTCGGCACGGACGGCGAGTCGCGACGCGATTGGCCGTCGGAGCTGCTGACGCTCTGGCGACCCGCCTGAAAAGTAACAAACGTGCAGGTTCTATTGAATTACAACCAATGAATGAAATGCACTCCGGACTCGACCTGAGCTCTCTTCGCGGTAAGCCGCATTCTTTCGTTGCCAACACTGGAGCGCAAAACGCTGAGTGACTATCAAATCAGTACGAGCAACATCACTTCTCACCTGTATTTGCGGCGGATGTCCCACAGTCGGGTAGTACCCCCGTTGGCGGTTCTGTTCCTCTCTGACGGCCAGGTCCTCGAAGATGGCCGCCTTCGAATGAACATCCAACGCTGATAAGTCGCGGTCAGGCGACGTTTCGAGTGAATCGACAATGTTGATTGGTGATCGTTGGCTTGGTTGAGACTGGCTTTGTTGATTGGTCCGTTCAAATGAAGACGCTGGTGAGAAACGACGGGCAGTGGGTGTTTTCGGTGGCGACTCCGTGGCCGATGGAGGCTCCGGCGTGATGATCAGTGTTGTGATCTTGTCTTCCTTGCGTTGCAGCACGGGTGAAGAGTCCAACAGCACCGTGGTCGCGTTGTTTTGATCCGGAGACGGGAGGATTGTTGACTTTAGGTCCTTTGTGGCCGCTGTCACAATGTCCGCGTTGTTTTGTTGGCCTTTTGTTGGAGGTGCTGG
Organism: Theristus sp. LFF4_11; assembly: GCA_030248135.1. NCBI lineage: Eukaryota > Metazoa > Nematoda > Chromadorea > Monhysterida > Xyalidae > Theristus > Theristus sp. LFF4_11. Next base: position 40,825 of record JASANC010001532.1, on the reverse strand, counting down.
CTGATGCGCAGCAATGGTCAGCTGAGCACGCTGTGTCGTGTACTGAGGCAGGGACGACAAGTCAGTGCCGGTTGGTTGCTTGCTGGGACGGACAGCTAACACTACCAATGAACTGTTGTTGTTGCTGTTGTTTGTGTTGTTGTTGTTGTTGTTTGTGTTGTTGTTGTTGATCTCAACCGGTGAGTGTCGCTTTGTTGTCAAGTTAAGTGGCGAAGAAACTCGATTCACCGGCTTGTTGGCCTGAATTTACAAACGGATAAACGTCCAGATCAGTCTGAATCTGATGATACCGATTGAAGTTGTTTACTTACAATGTGCTACTTACAATGTGCTACTTACGTACAATGTGCTAGTTACAAAGTGCACACATTCAGTGTTCAGTAGCAACACGCCAACGAACCTCAAACTTGACAGCAGTGCTCTCCAGGCCAGCCACAATGTCGGACAACTGGCTTGTGTCGACACGCTGCTGCTGCTGCTGCGGTTGAAAGCTGGCCGACGTTTTGTTGCCCATTGAGGCTGGCGGTTCTTCGGCGATTGGTGATGCTGGTTTGTCACTGAAATTGTGGTTTTTTTATTTACGCTGGTTGTACTGACAAGAAGTTTTGTAGCTTGGCAGATGACCTTAGCGTTTTTTTAAACCCTGGGAAGCTGCTTCAAAAATTGCAACATTCATTAATGCTTTTGAAGCAAGAAAACTGAAATTTTTCAAAATTGCAGCAGCAAACTCGCCATCAATATATTTACTCTGCCAAGAACCACTAAAAACCACACATGAACTGAACAATTTAACACAAACGATGTAGGCGTTATGAACACGTAAACCAACAGAAAACATGCCTACTCCCAAGGAACCAAGGGACAGATCGGTTTTTCTGTTTTCACAACACACAGATGGGAAGCATTAACCATATTAGAATTCTTCAGACGATGTCATGCTGCTAAAAATAGATATGGTTAATACAACGGATCTTAATCTAACTTTAAAAAACTTGAGTAACAAGAATTCCACGCCCGGTCACGCTCAGTGAATGTTCGATTACCAGACTCCTCAAAAGAGACACACATTTCTTGTCTGAAATCCGAAAAACAACATTTCAGAAAACGGGAATGCGTTCGTAAAGCCACATACTAAAAGCTGGCTTTATGCTGAACACACGGTGGATGTTTTGATGATCATAGTCACATTTTGCTCGACTATGCAAACATTCGGCATGATGGCTGTGCCAGCTGCCGCTGACCTGAGCCAGCAGCATTATGCGCACGGCACAGCCACATTGATTGCCATGAGTAACACTGCTGCGAGCTCACAATTTTGAAATAAAAACAAAACCAACATGTGATGCTGAACAAATTGTACCTCAGCTTTGTCGAGATCCGATCGACGGCAGCGCTTTTCTCGTGAATTGTGATTGGCCCACTGGGCGCGTTCAGGGCGGACTGCATCGCCGAGGTGAAGAAGTCGGGAGGCGTAGACTGGCGGTTACGGGCTCTGAAGGCAATAAACGTGATGAAACTAACGTCACAGTTTTAACAAAAGCATCGCTAGTTTTCTGTCAACGCATCGCACTTTCTCTGTTCGAGTGAGGCGCGATCGCGATAGCGCACAGCGGGCGGCGATGGCTGGCCGAACAGTTTCGACGGCGTCACATGCCACGACTTCTGCACCGGCATCGGGCCTGCACCGAGCTCCTCGTGCTCTGCCAACAGGGTCGGCGACGCTGGCGGCTTCTGCGCCAACGCAGGTGACGTCGACTGTTGGCGGCTCTCAGTCGGAGGGGTCAATGCGATCGTGTGACTCTTCGGCAGTGGCTGTTGCTGCTGATGACGTGCCGTGCCTTGACACGAATGTTCACGTTTTATACAGATCGCACCAAGCACGTCTATATTCGACTGTAACAGCAAAACTGCAATATACACTCCAACTCCATAACATATCTAACTAGCTGATTGGTGGTGGTCACGTAATTCATGCAACCTGTGCAAGTCGAACTCCGCAATTCTCAGCAATTCGTGCACACAGAGCGCATGCATAAACCAATCAGCTAGTTGGATATGTTATTGAGTTCGACTTGTACATGCACATTGACAACCTTAATCCAACCTTCAAACAATGCCACTTGTCGTTTTATTGTCGGGCGCTCCGTTTGTGCTAACGGGAACTCTTCATCGGGTGTAAATTGATGATGCGGTTGGGCGTGATGTTGCGTTCGACGGATCGGCGGCGTTTGCACGGCCATTTCCGTGGTTTTGGCGCGATTCAGCGGATGCTTGCTGGTGAACTGCTGCTGTCGATACAAATGACTGTGAGCGTCTTGGCTGGCACTGGCTGGTCGCACATCCGCTACAGTTGATGATCGCATCAACGGTACATAGGGCGCACCTTAACAAAAACCAAAAAGCTTAACGATTCCTGCTGCTGTGTGATGTCAATGTTGTAAAGTGCGTTGTAAAAAGCAGATATAGAATCTAAAAGTAGCTGATTTAAAAAGGTGAAAGGAAATTCAGTGGCACAAATGGGCATTGTTTACATTGCTGATTCTGTTGCTAGCGTGCTGTAGTCGTGCGTTACATCATATGTACGTTTCAATAAACTATTGCTGTAGAGACAGATTTATCCTCATTCTTGTGTCAACCAAATTGCTAAGCTCTTCAGTGTTTACACGCGAGACTAGTGCAATTGTGTATTGCCACCAGAACGGAACAATAACTTGTGTCACTAACGAAAAGTTCCTTTGCAACACCAACAAGAACGTTTGTTGCAGTCTTACGCGTGACAGGTGCGGTCACTAATGGCACAGCAGTGAGTGCGTTTTGACGTGCGTTGTCGACACTGGCGTCACGCCTCGATGACTCCAGCGATTTCTTGCGAGCCCGCCAGCGTTCCAGGTTTGATTCATCCGGCTGTGTCGGCGGCTTTGCGGTGAACGGACGCAGCAAAGGGGGTGCGTCTGCGGGCTGTTGCTGGTGCAGCATCGATGGCTTGACCGTGCTGCGTGGCACGACATCCGGCAGTGGCACGGTGGTGCTTGGTGGAGGCGCTGCAGAGAAACAATGAACATGGAGTGCGTCCGAACGAGTCAACGCAACACCGTGATAAACGCACCGACTCGGTCGGCCAGCGCCTTGCCAGCAGACTGCAGCAACTGATAGCGTGCTCGTTGTTCCGGTGGCTCAGCAGAGCGATGGCGTAGCGCTTGTGCCGTTTCAGTGTTGCCCTTCGGCAGCGGCACACTGTTGATCACGGTGGTGTTCGTGCACGTCGGCAGCGCAACAGCGGACGAGACAACGGTCGCCAGCGGCGGCGACTGCTGCCTGCTTGCAGACTGCTCTGCCTGGCCACTCGTCGACGCTTGCGCATTGTCTGTCGGTTCGGCTTCGATTTTCGTCGGTTTTGATGCAGACGAAACGGTCGTACGAGTGGAGTTCGCGGGCGCAGTGTCAGCTCGGTTCAAGCGTTTGCTCTCTAATGAGTTCTTCTGAGTTTGCGACTCGACTGCGGGTGTCTCCTTGATCGGTTGCAGCTGTTTGCTGTCGAATTGCGTTCGGTGTAGCTGCTGCGGCATACTGGCCGTTGTGAGCGTCAGCGCACGTCGCTGTGGCTGTCGCGATTGACGCGTCTCACCTGAATCAGATTCATTGCTTGCATCAACAAAGTCATCAACCAACACCCCTCCCTTCCCCCTGAACACCCTTGCACTGTGCTGATAAGCATTCGACTCCACTTGTGTTTGAGTTCTCTTGATATAACAAAGTCGGGTCCATACCCTGGAAACAATGAGAAACAAAAAAGTAGCCTGTACCAGTGGTCGGTGCGGACTGTTGCTTCTGCAGATGACTTTGCATTTGAGCTTGCGCTTGCTGGTGCGCCGCTCGATCCCAGTAAGCCGGTGCTGCGCCGGAATGCCTCAGTGGTACCATGTGTGGACGTTGACCCTGTTGCTGTTGCTGTTGTTGTTGTGACCAATGCATTTGACGGGGCACACGCGACGAGTATGTCTCTACGGTTGGTGCTGTGTGGATGGGTGGCACCTGAAGTTTTGTTGAGGATAATAAATAACAACACATTCGTCAACGAAAAAAATAATAAAGCGCAATTCTTACGTGGACGGGAAACGTTTTCTTGGTGGGCGATTTTAGCGGCGGCTCCTTTGGCGAGCCGGACAACCGGGAGCCCTGAGATAATAAACGACAAACACTTCAGGCTGCAGGTGGATTCAAGAGTGATTCAAAGAACACTCGAGCACTCAAGGTTTCTAGAACCGACCGCAAACGCGTAGTAGCCGGGCGGGTCAAACTCGGGCGGTGCATGTTGCATGATGTCGCTGGCGCTGACGTGCACCGGCTCGTTTTGCTCGAAGCCGCCCTGTCTCGTGATCGGTGCCTGCTTTCGTGCTGGCACGGCAGCGTTGCGCGTCGTCAACGGATGCGGCAGAATGGGCGCCTGTCTGTCCTTGATCATCGGCGCTGGCTGGATTGGGCGGAACGCTGAGTTTTCGCTGATCTGAAATTGGAGGGGGGCTTTTGAAGTCCGATTAAAGCAAGAAAGAAAATAGTCATGGTGGCCCGAATTCTGATGTACCTGTAAAACGGCCTGCGGAACTGTGTCGCTTTCCTTGACCGGCACAACATCCAGAGGCGGTGACACGTCCTTGTTGTTGGTTGTGGTCGCCGGCTGCGAAGCACGTTGAATCAACAGTGCTGACTTTGGTGCGCTCGGCGTTGTTGGGCTGGCTGGCTGCTCGGCAAGCTGCAAACTGTGCAAAACGTAAACAAACCAGCACTGACAAAAACCGGTTTTTATTGGACGATCGTTTTATGGTCTACAGAAAATGAAAATTACATGTTTTCTCGTATTGCATAAACCATCTGAATTGCTATATTTACAAAACTGTATCCGTTTTAAAACGACACTTGAAAGTGATAAAAATCCGTTTAACAACATGTTTTGTCATGACAACCTGGTCCAACGACTGTTGCGCCCGTTGCAGCATCGCAGGCCCGTGCAGCGACAGTGCCATGTTCTGTTGTTGTTGTTGTGTCAGTGTTGATGGTGACGCGTACGAGGCACGAGTGCGTGCTGGCGTCGTGTTGATCGCTGAAACTGTTTTGTTGAGCGAAATCAATCAAATCGTTTTGAATGAAATCAATCAACGGTGATCAGAACGGTGATTGGTCGGTTGTTTGAACTCTACAGTTGTTAGTGACAGCCGAAAACAGCCAAAAAGCCACGTTACGTTGTCCGTCAGCACGCGGATCGACGGAGATTGAGCGCGGCCTGTTCCAAAAGATACGCATAGCCGAACATCAATGATCACCCGCACGCAACCAAATCAAGTGAACGCACTTATTCTGAGCTTCCCAGTAAAAGCAAGAAGGAAGTTTTAGCGATGAACGAAATTTAATGGGGGCGTAAACGATCTGACTCGATCAAGACAACGGACAAAGCTTATGTTCGTGAAACACCTCTCCTTTTTTTGCGTTTCCTGTCAACAAAACCGTCGAAAATGGACTGAAAGCCGATATTTCTTTTTGTCGCCGCAAATTGTGTTCGAAGGGACAAAATAATACATCGGCCGGCACACAAAAAATGCGCTGAACAAAGCGCGGGGGCTGACAGTGGGCGTTCAGAAGATCGGGTTCAGAAAGCAGACAAAAAACACATTCGCACTGGTGGGCCGATGTTTTCGACAAGAAAAAACAAACAACCTTCTTGAAAACTCATCTGGAAAGCCAACTTTCATAAAGCGAAGCACAACTTATAGAGATACATACAGCACGTTGAAACAGTGCATCGAACCGGTTTGCGGGCATTATAACGAGTTGCACACCTCTGTATACGCACATATTTAGTTCTGAAAGTTTTGACAGTGCAACAAAGCAATAAATCTGCGCTGCTGGTTTTGCCTGCCGGTGTGCACTTCAGCTTTGAGGCTTTTCCGCGAATGGCCAACCGACTGAATGGATGACGCAATGCAAGTGAACAGAAAAAAACGTTCTGAGGATACGCGAGCGCAAGCTAGCGCACAAAACACGTGCTGATGAATCATTGCTTTTTGCGTTTTTTGTGTCAAGCGCTGTGCGAATTGTACGTTTTCTCTGGCATCAAACTGAAAGTCATGCCTATGGTCTACAAACTCAGTTTTCATGATATTTTTTAAACAATACTGAAATATTGTACATATAGAATAATAAAATTTTTCACACTTTTCCAACAATTCTATTAAACCCCAAAACAACAAAACTGCATAGACTCAACCATTTTTTTGCTCAACAAGAACAGAGAGCACTTGAAGAAACAAAAAAACGTTTGCCTCTGCTCTGTCATCTTGTTCACTCAAATGCCCAGTACTTTCGACTTTTTCTTCAGAGTGTGTGTCGCGCTAAAGCTCTCTCCTCGTGTAGCTCCAATTCCACAGTTTTAAGAAACAAGAGGGAAGCGCGGCCAATAGTCAATCGACTGACACACTCTAAATTCACTTTTTTTGAAAAAACGTACAACACAGAGAGAGGCATGACGCACGATAATGAGGCGAGTCCTTTCGCCACCAAAATCAGTGTGTCATACACGTGCGTTGAAAAGTTTTTTTTGCATCATGATTATCAAGAACAGAACAATACTTTTTTCTGATGTTCACGTTGATACCAAAGGTAACAAAAATAAATCAGCATTCCTGTTTCGGTTCTTGAAAAAGGACACGTTCAGCGATTGTGAAATAGCGCAGTTTTGATGACTCTGTTTAAAACAGAACCTTCTCCTCCAAGCTCCATGACGGAAGGCGCTCAAGCAGATGTAATCAGGGACAGATGTAACCACCGCCATTCACTCAAATGGTCATTCTGACAGACATCACCGAAAACAAAAAAACCCGAGCGACTTGCGTGAAAGGCTGAAATAAACCAATTCTCGAACGCCAACACAACCGACCGGCATAAGGCGAGCCACTGAGCGAGTCCCGATGTTGCTGGTGAGCGGAGACCGCGGGTGGCTCGTGTGCTTTTGCGGGTGCCCACGACTGTCGGCTGCCCGCCGTGTACAACGAATGCCTCGTTTGCACCGGCTCCGGTGTCGTGTACTCTACTGGTGGTGTGCTACGGATTGTGGGTGAGTCCACGTGCTGGCGGTGGCTGTCGATGCGACCGACCTTCCAGTGGACCTGAATCAATGAACGATCCTGCTAAAGTGCTAGCCCGAAGACAGTGCCCAACTTGCGGTAATGTTGCACAGTCACAGTCACAAACAAAAACATACACGAACAACAAATAGCGCTCGTGTCAGCGTACAGTATGTGTGCTTCCGCGTTTGTTTTTGTGTTTGTGTACAGTGTACTACTGTGTACCAGTACTGTGTGTACTGCCTTCCGGACGACGACGAAATGCGTGAAATGTTACCTGCATTGTTTTACGATAAAACCTGTGCTTAGATCATAAACCTGTTCGCAAATCAGCATCATAATCACCCATGACTCATTCGTTCATTTCCAAGAAAAACCTCTAACTTGCGAGCCATGAAATTTGCCGGCGTGTTCGGTCATGGCCGCAGTGATCGGCTGTGTGCTCAACAGCGATTGGTTGCGATTCACGGATCCACTGCTATGGTTGTCCCTTGAGCGACTACGCTTCTGGCGAAGGTACTGCCTGAATGAATAAAGCAACCACAGTAATGAACGAATAAGAAACATGTACGTGCGAAACTATTTCGTTTGACACCAGCAAATATTGATGACCGACCGGTAACTTTGTTTCTTCTTTGTTTCCTTTGAGGGCACTGACTGCTCCTTGGACACTTCGCCACTGCTGCTCGTTGTCTCGGGCGCTTCGTCACTCGACGATGAACTGCCACTGAACAAAAAACAGAAATTATAATTAGGTTTCTAAACACGTGAATAAAACGAAACGGCCGTTGTAACGGCTAGGCCAAAGCGCACACCGTTTCACTTGGACGCGTTTCGCTTCGAGCTCCAGTTCTCGACGTCGGCGGCGTTTGGTGCGCGGGGACAGCGAGTCGGCACTGGACTGTCTGCAAGAATGAAACGCAAACCCTTTGTGAGAGCAACTGAGCGAAAAAATAGTAGAATCTGAATGCTATGGTTGGCGCTTCATGAGTAAATACATGAATACATGGTAGCCTTGCACCAGCATGAATGGAATGAAACATTTCGCATCTGTGGTGAACACAGCTTTCAGTTAGCATTGGCAAATGCAGACTAAACATATGACATGGGAATCTTTGAAAAACACAAGACTGAGAAAACGAAAATACGAAAGCGGGCCAGTGTTATTGAATGAAACTGCAAAACAACCACAGTCTCACGGGAAAACCACAAAGAAAATGCACCTATTGCTTTCACCGGATTTTTGTTTCTTTAAGACGACTGCGTGAATTCGTTCAAGAATAAGATTCCAGTGATAGAACAAGATCAAAACAAAAAGTCAAAATCTTGACGTCACGTATTACCGAACGGCAAACATGCTCAACACAGGCAGCTGCGATGGATTTGTGTCCAGAAAGTCCTGTTGCTCAAAGCTATCACTGGTCTCAACGTCCGCCAATTCGTCCGAAGTACAGTAAACCTTGCAATTCGTGTTCCTCTGTAATTCGCGACCTGATTGATCTGATGCACCTTCAAGGTTGGATGGAGTTTGTGCCTTTGTCTTATCGGTTTCGATTTTGTTTGAGCAAAGTTCTTCGGCAGAGATGCGAAATTTCACGGTTTCTTTCACAGTTTCGGAAGCGTCGTCTTGATTGAGCAATACCAAATCATATGGTGGTTCTGTTTCGCCAGTTTGATTTAGCTTTGTGGGGTGTGCCAGAAGATTGGAATTGTGATTGTTGCGGGGTTCGTTTTCCTCCTCGGAAACCGTTGTACCGTTCAATCGATCGAGCGTGCCAAGCAACGGTGTTGATGTGTCACGCTGTGTGCGTCGCTCAACAGTTTGCCTTGCTTGCTGTTGCTGTTGCGTTTCTAGTCGACGTCTTCTCGCAAGTAAATATCGATTCAGAAACACATTGACCACAGTCAACAGCAGGAACACCAATGAGAACAGTTCAAGGTAGGACAGTTGAGCGGATACAGACGTCAGCTCGTCAGTGTCGTCGTTAGCACGACGCATGCTGTTCAGTGAACGTTGTCCGCTGAACTGGCAATGCTGCTTTCATTCTTGTCGTCGTAATCAACCGTCAGTACACAACATTGATGAAGAGAAACAAAAATTGAATAATACACTCAGCAATAACATTGACGCAAATAGTGGAAGCATAGTGGTGGTGGTGACACACAGTTGCAGACAAACAGATGACGCAAGAGACAACGATTGAAGAGAATTTTTGAGGCATATACATCTTGCGGGTTCATTCTGGTTACACCACGATTTTCTAAGTCAGCTGCAAAGTGACCATAAGTTGACTAACGGACATTTCGTAAGCAAAAAAAGACAAGCTACCACAACAGCTGCACACTGAGTGCCATCAGCCAGACTTGTGCGTTTTCTTTGGTCGCTGTTTTGCCACTTTTTCAAATGTGTATAAGTGACACTTTTGTCGTTCTTTCGCACGACTGCGACCCACGTTTCAGCCCTGCTGCTAAGAGGACGTTACTTTTGCAAATGGTCTGTGAACAGGAACCGACAAAACACGTTCGACACTTTTATAGACTCCCTCTAAATTACAGCTTGGAAAACTTGACAAAAAAACTACACTGTGGTAGATGTAGAAATTTTCGAAAAAATAAAGTTTGAAAATTTTCAGGAAATTTTCCAGCAATAAAAAATGACCAAATGAGAGTTTACATAAAAAACAAATGATGCTGGAGGAAATGTTGCTGAAAACTAACGACGTTGAACCAAACATGGCAGATGTAACCTTTTTAAGGTGGCAAATATAACAAAAATAAATCCTGACGAATTTCTGTCTGACGCGTGTTCCAAGTTTATTGAGTGTCAATAATTTATGATTTTTACAAATGTAAGCTCGTAAGCTGTAGCCTGTAAGCTCAACAAATGCGCATTAACAGCAACAAATAAGATTAAAAAATCAACAGCTACAAACTCACTGCTGATAATTAGTTGAAATGTTAATAATGGTGGAGGAGGGAAGAACGTCGTTGGCCGCCGCGTCACAAAGTTCAGCAATTTGGGGCAAGAACTCAGGGAGATAAAAGTCAGTTTATGTTGGGCATCGGCAGGAAAAAACACTAAAAGTAATAAATGTTCAATAAAAACACGCACGATCACGTATACTAATCGCAATTCAACACTATTCCGCTCATTTAACACCAAAAATAAGCTGTAAAAAATTGATTTTCGGTAAAAAAAAGTTTGGTAACATTACGGAATTTTATTTTGACTCAAAAAAATCTAAAATTCCGAATAATTTCCGGAAAATTTTTCGTGCCACCTCTACACGGTAATGTGTAAGATAAGAAGCTTTATCCAGGTATACACGGTGTTCATTGTGAAACAAAACTCAATCGGTAATTCAAAAATTCAAACGATTTCATAACCCACAGTAGTCAGCTCTGTAAAAAGCTCACAGTTAAACAACCAATCAACGTCGAAAAAGCTAAAAACACACAAAAGGTTACATTCAAGGAAAACCTGTGAGCATAAGAATTAAAAAGAACACCCAAGCAAAGTTTCTCAGCATTGTTTATCTGAAAACATAAAAAGGCCGAGACTGCTGTGTCGCTCATAAAGCACCAATTACGTTCAGTCAGCTTTATAAACCTGTCGAAAAGCGAGCGAAAAGTATTCAGCTGACCTGCATGAGGGCGACGCAGCGAAAGCACTGGCGGTCGTGTTCGTTCGCACATCATGCTCAGCCTGTTTTGAGAACCATTCCGCCAGGGACGCTGCAAATTAACACAAATGTTTTGTGCACTCTTCACTGCGTAACAATCGAACATTCGTTTCCGATCACACGGCTCAGTGCCTCGTTTGAACTCAGATACCCCGTGAAAAAAAGCTGTAAGTAAACTATTATCTTTTATTTTGGTTCCGAGAAATGCGCGCATAGATAGGTAAATATCAGTTTCATCATGACGCGGAATTCAGAATTGGTAAAGTGACTCGAGTCACCCCAAATAGGGCCGACTCGCTTGCTGTATTTTGAATTGCCAAATAAAGATTGAAACTGGTTTCCTTTCCATGTCTGCAAGCGCATTGAGTCGCAGAACTAAAAAAATTGATATTAGACTAGGAACTTTGGACAAACTACAATGTGTACTTATTCAGCTCTGTCTTCTGCCTGCACTCAATCAAACCAACTCAACAGAAACATCATACCAACAGATTTGTTGAGTCTACATTGGACCAACAGTCTGTTCGTATTATTTCTGTTGATGTTTATTGTTTGAGTGCATAGCAAAATCTGAGCATTATAACGTCATTATAACCGAAAAAATGGCAAATCCAATCAACATGATAAAAAAACCAGAGGACAAAGATGAATGCAAGCAGCAGGACCGGTGTGCCGTTGCTGTGCGGGCGCTGGTGTGAACGGCATGTCGCGTTTCGCCTCAGCCGCTGCAAACAACGGCGACAGCTGCCAGTTCAAACCTGAAAAACATAAACTCTCTGAAATAATGTTTTTGTTTCACTCAGGCGGACTATTTGAGCTAATTGAATCGAAATGACAGCTCGTTTATCAAACGCGGCTTTCATAAAAACCGTTTCGAAGTTTCGCTTGTTGCGGTGCAACTGCGTAGCGCAGCACAACTCGGTTGTACGTTAGGAACTTGCAGAACAAGACCAGAAACTCTCAAGAAAAACAGTGCAGGTAGCGTTTTTTCTTTAAGTTGATTTTTACGTGAAAAAAACCACGTACAAGCTGAAACAAACTCACCTGGCAATGTTCATTCATCGCAGAGAGAAAAAACGAGTAAAAGCACATATTTGACGGTTTCATAATTTTCTGAAAACATACGGACTGTGCAGGCCCGCCAGTTTCAGCGACGCGTGCGCACACTTTTGCATCGGGAAAAACAAAGAAACCCGACTAAAATCAGTGTTAAGCGTAGACGGCTATACCGTTTTGTTGTGTACATAATCAGCCACAATCGTGCTGATTCGCTGAATACACTGAGCTTTCTGCCACGTGCTGAAAAACTTCGCAGCGTTCGAAAAGTTATGTGAGCCCTTTTCACACAAAAGGTTCACAAAACTTTCAGCCTGGTGAGGGCGCACAAACACACACGGGGTGAACAGCACTTACAAGACAGAAAGACGAAGAACAGGAGTTGTTGTTTTCGACCAAGCTTTCCCTGCGAGCGCCTCGCCTGGCAAAATGAAACCAGCGCAGCCCCCCCCCAAACGTGCGACATTACAGCGTGATTTCATTGGTGTGTGACACAGCACCGGGTTTACTTTGCTTCCAAGAATCATTAGAGACGCTTTGCAGGCCACCAAAAAAACTTTCATTGTTGTTGACAGCACCAAAAGCCGTGCGACAGATGTCACTTTTTGCACACAACGCTCTTTGTCGATAGAAATGCTTGCATTCAAAAAGGCAACAAATTAACAAAACACCCGGTGAAGTGGAAAGAAGTGCAAAATGGTTTCAAAAGACCTAAAAGTGACACATTTTCAGCATATAAACTGATTGAAAGCAGCGGAAGCAATGAAATGTGAGCAATGCGTCAGCTCATTCCAAAGAACGACCGGCCAGTCTCTCATGTTATCTGCACATTGTCACACTTTTTAATTTCTATCCCCATTTTCAACCGGCTATAAAATTGATGTCAGGAAACGAATGCCAAGTGAACAAATGTTTATTTGGACTTCAGTTTTAGCCATCGACCTATGGCGCTTTATGCAAAGTCAGCAAAGAATGAAGCACATGCTACACAAGCATCACAAACCATTTTGAACATCGAATGCCATCATCATAGTTCGCTTAGCGTCGCTTGTTTCGTTCGTTTTCGTCTCGGGTCAATTCTTGCTAGTGGCAGTGGCAACATATATCCCCCCGATATGATTTAAATATCGCTGGGTAGCCGTCGAAATCTTTGCAGTTTATTTTTCAGTGCTTTTAAAATGTTTGTCCCGAAAAGCATTTACCGTATTACCACCATTAAACCCCCCCCCACCATTAATCCCCCCCTCCCCACCAATAAACCCCCACCCCCGACCAGTTTCCGAATAATCCCCCCCCACAAATAATCCCCATGGGGGTTAATTGGAAACCTGTTTGAAAGACATACCCAGCGAATTCAGTGGCTGAATGCAGTGACATTGGTGAAATTGTGCTACCAAAGGCCCCAAAGGGATGAGTTAATGGCAATTTCATTACAAAAGGCTGTTACAGAAGGAAATCTCTGTGAAAAGTAGAAGTTTCTGCGACTTTCTTGCCTGCCATGCAAGGTATTTTTACCATTTTTCAACAAACCCCCACCCCCAGAATTTTTTGTAAATAACCCCCCCCCCCCCCAATAAACCCCCACCCCTAAAAGTCGCTGACGTATTAATCCCCCATGGCGGTTTATTGGGGGTAATACGGTATAAGAATGGATTAACGAGCACTGTATAACCGCTGCTAGAGAGACGACGAAATCGACATGCCTTCGTCGGTCGATCGAAACGAAGTGAGCCGATGTCGACCGGGAATCTGAAAAAAAAACAGAACTTGCAAAATTTTCTGTTTTTAATAAAAAATCTCAACAAAGTGGTAGAAATCAAAATTGAAAAAAGGGTTGTCAAAAAGTGTACGCAGCCGCAAGGGGCAAAAGAAAACATTTATGCGTACAAAAAAGTATGATCGATAAGATGATCGATCTAAACAAATTGGTGCGATTGTTTTTCAAAAACAGAAAACAAAACAAAACAATGAAAAATTCAACGACAATACGATACAAGACGCATAATTTCTTGGGCAGTGTGAAAACCAGTTTTATCGACACGTAAACATTGCATATCATGCAATGCAGGATGGAACTTCAGGGCAGCACACGCATACCGTTGTTCAATAAAAACAATTTGTCTAAAACGACACTATTAGCAAAGGCGTTTGCAACCATCCATCTTCAAACGGTCAGCAAACCGCGGCAACTTGCAACTGCTTTCGTTTAACTTTGGTTTGGTGCTTTATGAATTGGCAAAAGAGAAGTGAAGTTGACAATAATGGAAAATGACGCGTTTTCGGATATGCTTGTCCATGGTTATGAGTGGGACCGGCCGTTCCATGAATGGTGCAATAAATTAAAAGACACGAGACTTGACAAAGGGCCACGTATGAAAAAAGTGTGCCTGTGGATAGGAGGGGACGTTTTGTTGGACGATAGATAGCTGCAGACAGCGGGCTAATGCAGCTTTTGACGCTGAATATTGCTTCTATGCATATAGTGCCGTGTCAGTCGCACTGAAAGTGCGTGTGCTGAGGAAGCCAGCTGGCAGCAAGAAGAGAATGGGGCGCAGAAAGTACAGATACTACAAAGAAAAGAAAATCGAATATACACGTGATGGTATTTTGTCAAAAAAACGAACTGAATTGCGTCGCTCAAGTGCCTGTCTTCTTGAGTTCAACACACTTTCCAGAGCTTGCAAAACAATTTACGGTGATGCTGTTGCTGTTGCCACTTGGCACCAGCAAACCAGAACAAAAATATTTGTACTTTTAAAATGAGGTTAGCATGCGGGGCTAGATTCACTGCACATTATGGCGCTGGCACACGGAATCAGTGATCTTGGACAAAAATTCAAAAAAGAATACTGTTGTCGTCAAAATCACTGACCAAAACATATGTGTTCAAAAGTAAAACAACTCAGCCAGCCAAGGACTTCTTCCTAACAATATGCAATTACGACTTGAAGCAACTTGCTAACGTACATTATTCCGAGAATCTTGAAAATTTGAGCGTTTTTCTGAGACGGTTAGTTTTACATAATGCAGCTGTGATCACAAACATAAAAGAATCGTTTTTGTTTATCCGCATCGCTGAAAAGCATAATAAAAGTGCAACGCAAGACACGGCGGCTGGCAGTTGTTACGAAGCAACACACACTGCAGATGCAAAACATTGCCAAACGTGCAACGCAGCTCTGACTGCGCCGTGGTGACTAATAGCACATGTACGGGGCAGGTGCAGATCGAAAGTAGGAAACCGACATGGATTTTATAAGTGATACCATTTGGTGTTGATCAGCTCAAGTTTTCCAAATTTTAATTTTCATTAACTACAAACCTTTTGAAATCTGTTAAAATACTTTTGGGCCATTTTTCAGCCGAAAATTTAAAAAAAAATTCAAACCTGGTGACCATTTCAACAATTTCCACAATACCGTATTACTCCCAATAAACCCCCATGGGGGATTAATACGTCAGCGACTTTTAGGGGTGGGGGTTTATTGGTGGGGGGGGGGCTTTATTTACAAAAAATTCTAGGGGTTAGGGTTTGTTGAAAAATGGCAAAAATACCTTGCATGGCAGGCAAGAATGTCGCAGAAACTTCTACTTTTCATAGAGATTTCCTTCTGTAACAGCCTTTTGTAATGAAATTACCATTAACTCATCCCTTTGGGGCCTTTGGTAGCACAATTTCACCAATGTCACTGCATTCAGCCACTGAATTCGCTGGGTATGTGTTTCAAACAGGTTTCCAATTAACCCCCATGGGGGATTATTTGTGGGGGGGGATTAATGGTGGGGGGGTTTAATGGGGGTAATACGGGTATGTGTGTTCTTTCACAGTGTATGTACATGTAGGTATGTAACCCGATATTGAAACAGTAAAGTTAAAATAAAAAAAATCATAACCATCGGTACCTACCACCGTTAACAAGTGTGAGCCTCACAGCATTATCGTTACTCAGTTTTTGCAGAAGGGAGAAGACATTTGTTTTATTTTGTTTTTTTAACTATCCCCAACCGGTACTAAAGAAAAACAGTAGTTTCTTCAACTAAATCAAAACAAAAGAACAAATACAATTGTGGAACAAAAAAAAAGCTGATTCACCATTTTGTGACGCGAATAAGCAAAGTTTCGCGCTTTTTCAAAAAAAATTTGCCATCGTACCTCGCACAACAATAATGCTCTTTATGTTTGCAAAAAAGCAATACACTCACCTAACAGCAATGAATCAAAAAGTTATGCATAGTTCACATTTGGACTCAATTTCAAATAAACACCCCAAATCTGTCCATCAAAAATATTGATATTACAAACGTAGTTGACCTCTCAATTTTTCCCACTTATCAAAAACATAATAGCAGGACAATGACTTCGGCTGTTTGAATAGTTTACAACAAATTAGAAACGTTACTCTAAATAACATTCTGTTCATTACACAACAAAAGTGAATGCAACAAATGCACAAATGTTGCAGCGCTTTCAATGCTGTTTTGACTGCACTCATTTTACGTACCCCTTTTTTTAAAATATCATGCCACTAAACTGATCAGAACAGAAAATCAGGGGTCGTTGTAATCATCATTGTTCCAGAGCTGGTGGGTTGGGGAGCGATATAGATAGCTGGAGCAAATTTTTTAGATAGATAGCTGCAAAATTTGTGGGGGGGCATCAAAATTTTGAAATTAGATAGATAGATATTTTATAGCTAAAACGCTCAGGACAAATCTTAGAAGAGATACCAAACCTTGCGGAGACACAATTCCTTTTGTGTGTAGTTGACGCATCGATGAGCATCGGAAACGACGACTTCTCTGCCGTGAATTGTGCCTAAGTGTGTGATTTGCTTACAACCTCGTCACCGTTTGCGTTGCTCTTTCCATGTCTGTGATCCCAGATTAAGCAATTCGACTACCGCTTGCCGCACGATGAGGAAGAAACTGGACAACTGGGATTGTACTGTGTGTGATCAGCTTCAACGAAACCGCGCGGCGCATGTGTGCTGCTCAACCCCACCAAAGACACCAAGAAAGGTTCAGCAGCATGAAGCGAACAAGTGAGTGGACTACCAACATTGCTGCGTGAATCTTGTTTCTCATCACCGACACGACATCCAAATGGCAAATGGATATGATTTTCAGTTTTCACTGTATGATTCACCGATTTCATGATTTTGCAGAGCACTTCGCAAAGTGACCATGCTCGCCTTTATACTACCGAACGCTTGGTTTTCAATTTTGTTTTATCATTGTTTTTGTTCACATTGCAGTTTTTCCAAAATGATTTCAGCTTCAAAATTTCGTGCAGTTTTTTGCGAGTGAATTTGCTCCAGTAGTAGCCTCCAGACTCCAGAGAGCACATGGTTTTCAGTGACCACAGCAAAAAGCACCTGCGCAGAGCAGCTGCCCAATTCAAAAGCGATCATCACGATCGTCACTGTTCGTGAGTGCAGTGTCGACAACTGCTCGAAGATTGCGCATCTAGTGGCAAATATTCCAGGCAAGCTATATGTTTACGCATTTGAAATGAACTTCCATTCCACCAATCGTTTGCTGTGCTGTCAAAACGGTAAAGTGCGTGTGAGAAACATGAAAACACATTACTTATTTGTGTTTAACAGTTGGTCAAGTCGATTTTTTTCTTTCTTACTAAGAGATGGTCAAGTCGATCGACAAATACAAACTGAGAGTGCCGAGATCAGTGCACGAATTTCACGTGGAAATTGCGAGGGACGTCGCGCACTTTGTTTAGGGACAAACGTCAAGGAAAACAAATGCAACAAGAGCGGGACCCACGGCTACAGCACGTCTAATGTTCTGTTTCAACAAAGAAATCAACGAGTTATTGTGCCGAAGAACGCGAATATGCTGCATGTAACTGACCAAGGAAAACATTTGCACTTTTCCCCCCCCCCCCCCCCCCCCCCCCCCCCCCCCCCCCCCCCCCCCCCCCCCACCCCCCCCCCCAACCCCCCCCCACACCCCCCCCCAACCCCAAAATTCTTCAAAAGCTTTACAAAAGGAAATCTCTTAAAAGTAGAAGTTTCTGCAACTTTCTTGCCTGCCATGCAAGGTATTTTTGCCATTTCAAAACCCCCCCCAAAAATTTTTATAATAAAACCCCCCCCCCCCCAAACCCCCCCCCCCCCCAAACCCCCACCCCTAAAAGTCGCTGACGTATTAATCCCCCATGGGGGTTTATTGGGGGTAATACGGTAGTACCACTACTTTGGGTACAAACAAAAGGAACATTTCACGTTAAAACTGCAACAACTGGTTAGTAAAAATGCAGTTTATCTGGTTGCTTTTGTGTTTGGAAACTTAAACATAAACTAGCCGTTCAGCGCAAACTTCATGTGCTGTGCTGACTGGTTTGTGTTCATTTATTGCGTAGCAACCAAGGTGTGCGTCGACTTATCACACGCAGATATTTTTAGGCAATGTCAAGCGCAATCCGTCAGTATGATTTCCTTTTCTTGCCTACACGTGACGGCAAAACAGAAAGTCGCGCGCCGTTTGAAAAACGTCACTGTCAATCAACTACCGGCCAAGCCAATGAGTTTTTCAGGCAACACCACCTGACAAATCGTTTTTCTTCAATCCATTCGCAGCGCAGTGTGTGCACAAGGGCTGTGTGAGATCCGCATTCTGTAATTTCACGTTTGCCATGTAGAAAAGGCAGGAGAAGCTGCCGTTCGTTTTGAATTCGTGCAACTTACAACAACAACAAGAATGTGCGGTCAACGTGTTCGCTGGTGGACCACTGTTGTCGGTTATAGCGTGATTTCGCTGGTGCAATCAAGCTGCGCTGATCTCAAGAAATGCTACGCCACCGAAGAATCATGTAGCAGTTCCCGCTGCTTTTATGTTTTTTTTTCACAAATCACAACCATTTTCAAACGAATAAAACAAAGAAGAACGAAAGTGTTTTGAAAATGGCACCGTTGTCGAAAGCCGTAGCGCCAAGTCAAGGTCCAACCGATCTATCTAAATTCGATCCTATATCTAACCAATGGTCTAAGCAACAACTCAACTAAATTGTCAGGTTCGCTAGAGTGCGAAGAGTACGAAGGAGAGGATGACGAACAATTCGTGTGCACACATTCGCTCGGCTTCGTGCACAACTGCACTGCAGCGTATTTCAACGAGAACAGCACTGAACTGTACTTTTGTGATCTGCTGCATGGACGCCCGAAAAATGAAACAAACTGGCTGTAAGTGTCGTAGTTTTGCGTTGGTTCTTTTCAGCTGAACGAAGCGTTTGCGACAACAACAACCGAACAACGTTGCACCACACCTTTTGGCAGTTTATCGCTGCTGACCCAGACGCTGGTCAGAACGTTTGTTTCACAAAAGACAGCACAACACGCCTTGACGGCAGCGTTCACTTTCCTTCTAAAGTCGTGCCAACACAAAAAAATTGACAAAACCAACGGTGCAACAAAACCAATCGGCTGCCTTCAGGTTGATCATGTCAGTGATCGCAGCAAATGTTGTGCCGTTGCTTGTGATCGCGTTGGTGTTCGCGGCGTGCTGCTGGTGTCCGTGCTGTATGGTGTACAAGGCAAACAAGCGCAGACACGACTACAGTCGGCGCATTGCAACTGTTCAACCGGTCAGTCTCTGCCTTGCCTGGGCAGCAACATCAAAGAATGTTCTGCTCTCCGCTGAGAATAATCTTCCGCTCCGGTCAAAGAAATGATTAGGTTGAAGCAGACCCCGCGTGCAGTTGCTGCATATGGTTCAGTGTGAGCGTTATCACAACCATCTAGGCAGCGTGCACAAAGTCATTGCATATGTCGCTTGCAACGTCTTGTCATCATCAATCAGCTTGCTGCAATGCAACGTGCACAAGCCGGGTTGACCTTGCAGTATTTCGCTTGGCAGACAATTTCAACTTGACTCGCTGAATGGCGACCTGCGTCTCATCGGTTCCTCATCAATCGGGGGGGGGGCATACCCGTGTGACGGTGTGGCGTGGTAGATGGATCGTGAAGAATAATGTCGCTGTCGGCTGGGCAACATTGCCGCTTATTTCCAAATCGCGGGCTCCACGCACGGCGGCAGATTCATCACGTTCCGTTACACCGTTGCATGATTATGGATGATCTTCATTCACATGTAAAACATGTACAAAATGCAATCAGTGCACGTTTTACACCACGTTGTTCTCAAGGTGTTTATTACCGATTGCAGTACCGACACGAGCCAAAGCCGGATCCAGCTCACTATCCAGTTCAACAGCAAACAACTGCTTTTTAGATATTCAGCGATATTTCTCAGTTTAGTACAACGCACTTGTTCATAAAAAACAGGTTTCCGATTCTGATTCTTTATGTACAGTTTGTATTTTCCAATATAATTTCCAACAACTTCTGCCAAAATAGTCAAGGTGATCGATCATAAAAAACAACACGGGAATATGATTGAAAACGCTCACAACACTGATTTGCAGGTGCACACTGTACAGAATTCATTTAAAACTGTATCACAGAGTGCTACAACCACCAGAAGAAAAACATGTAATAGTCAAAAAAAATTGAAAACAATAGGAACATGTCAAGCTGAAACATACCAGAGATACTCAAGTGCACATCCAAGATCCAACCACTATTTGATCATCTCAATCTTTGCAATCAAGCAGTCGCTGTCTTACACAACAAACCTTGAGTTTGAGAAACAGAACAAAATCGCATGAATGCTGCTTTCAAAACAAAACAGAACAAACAAAAATCCACACGAACGAGAGTGCATCTCGCAACCATCGCTAGGACTGTGCTTTCTTGCGAAACAGCGTGGTGCCATGGTGGTCGACCTTGTCACGGATGTCCCTGAACGCGCCAAACATTCGCTGGCGCACTTCATCGACACTGTTGCTCTGGTCAGCTCGCAATGTTGAACTGCCAACGGACGATGACGATGGTGACACACTGACATTGAAAACGAACACAACATCTGGTAATAGCATACGAACGTGTCGCACTGACGAGATCGTATCATTAAAAAAACGACCGTTTCTCATGCACAGCACCAGATGTTCGGTTTGGTTCACCCCTTCACGTGTTTTTTAACGTGAAGGAATCAGTCAAACTGAAAGCCTCGGCGGCATAGTTTGAAGCAGATGACGTCATTTCGGTGCGACACGTTTGCATACAGCGTATACAGTTCGTGTATATCTGAAATGCAGCAGTCACTCAGCGGCCGCCTCCTTACCCCGTCTCAACTGGTGTACCAGCGTACTGTGTTGCGGCAGCGGCTTGGTTCAGTTTCGTCTCGGCGTCTCTCAGAATGGAGGTCGCTATTTTGACATGTTGTGGATCGAGAATGTGCAGCAAATGTCGCAAGCCAGGCAGGAACGACTCTGCCAGCGCAGCAGTGCTCACGAAACAGCACGACAACGCCGAGTACGCGTCAAACAGAACGGCGGAGAGCGTCTGCCTGAGTGCGGCGTCGTCAATGGCGGACGCACGTTCGCACAGCGCACACAGCTGCGGCAGGATGACTGCAGCACAGTGAGCATGGCTGGTGAATTGTAATCACTGGCATTGCGCTGCGTTCGGAATGCAGCCACACAAGCAGCAATGCTGAGCAGACTGCTCAGTGCGAAAGTAGGAAAGCGAAATGGCGACAGTTGAGTGAATTGGGTGGTGCGTTTGCTGTACTCACATTGGTCACGAAAATGAGCATCCAGATTGGGCGCGGCCTGTGCGACGCAACGCACCAACGCCATCGCCACCGTCTCATCGTCGTCCGAGAACAGTGACGCTAACTGGACACGCACTTTCTCCATCAGCTGAAGTATTCGATATAAAAATAGTGAACAAACAAAAACATGGAAAATTGTGCGCTAAACTATTGTTGAGAAGACAAAGACGGCGGTTCAAGCTGGCCATCTTGCGGGCCACAACCATGGCGCACCTCTTTGTCAGCAGCCGCTCGTTCTGCTACTGCCATCAGACCACTGCACGCACCGGCTCGCACGCTTCTGCAAAACAAACGAACATGGTCGAATGCGCACAACCGATCAAGAACAACAACAACAACAAGACACAACAATCTTGTGTGCAACAAGACACAAGCAGCAGAGAGAGTACAAGACGAACAGACGCACGGTTCGGTGTCAGTGGAGAGCGTGACGAGCGCGGGCAGGAGTCGTTTCGTGAGCAGCTCGCGTTGCAGCCGCTCGCCGAGTGGCACCAGCGCCGAGAGCACGGCGACGCACAGCCGACGACACGCGGCGTGCTCGTTGGCGAGCTGCTCGTGCAGCAGTAGCAGCAGCGCCTCCTGCTTGTCCGCACGGCGACAGCTACAAGCAATCAGACGCTGGCTTTCACGGCAAACGAACTTGTGAGATCACAGCAACATGACAATCAGATTTGAGTTATTGTTGTCCATCGCCGCAACTACCACGTCCCATCATCATCAAAAGCGTGAGCGCCGCGGAAGCGCACTGCACAATCCGTTTGTCGTTACCCAGGAACCAGACAACACTGCTGCTGTGCATGCATCTCAAATTCTGTGCAGCCGGTCATTAAGACGGGGTGATCGTGAATAAGAAGAACAACAACAACGGTGGTTGGTTGGTCACAACTGTTGTTGTACGGTGGTTGGTTGGTCACAACTGTTGTTGTACGGTGGTTGGTTGGTCACAACTGTTGTTGTACGGTGATTGGTTGGTCACAACTGTTGTTGTACGGTGATTGGTTGGTCACAACTGTTGTTGTACGGTGATTGGTTGGTCACAACTGTTGTTGTACGGTGATTGGTTGGTCACAACTGTTGTTGTACGGTGATTGGTTGGTCACAACTGTTGTTGTACGGTGGTTGGTTGGTCACAACTGTTGTTGTACGGTGGTTGGTTGGTCACAACTGTTGTTGTACGGTGATTGGTTGGTCACAACTGTTGTTGTACGGTGGTTGGTTGGTCACAACTGTTGTTGTACGGTGGTTGGTTGGTCACAACTGTTGTTGTACAGTGATTGGTTGGTCACAACTGTTGTTGTACGGTGGTTGGTTGGTCACAACTGTTGTTGTACGGTGGTTGGTTGGTCACAACTGTTGTTGTACGGTGATTGGTTGGTCACAACTGTTGTTGTACGGTGATTGGTTGGTCACAACTGTTGTTGTACGGTGGTTGGTTGGTCACAACTGTTGTTGTACGGTGGTTGGTTGGTCACAACTGTTGTTGTACAGTGATTGGTTGGTCACAACTGTTGTTGTACGGTGATTGGTTGGTCACAACTGTTGTTGTACGGTGATTGGTTGGTCACAACTGTTGTTGTACGGTGGTTGGTTGGTCACAACTGTTGTTGTACGGTGGTTGGTTGGTCACAACTGTTGTTGTACAGTGATTGGTTGGTCACAACTGTTGTTGTACGGTGGTTGGTTGGTCACAACTGTTGTTGTACGGTGGTTGGTTGGTCACAACTGTTGTTGTACGGTGGTTGGTTGGTCACAACTGTTGTTGTACGGTGATTGGTTGGTCACAACTGTTGTTGTACGGTGGTTGGTTGGTCACAACTGTTGTTGTACAGTGATTGGTTGGTCACAACTGTTGTTGTACGGTGGTTGGTTGGTCACAACTGTTGTTGTACGGTGGTTGGTTGGTCACAACTGTTGTTGTCAGTGCCGTTGGCCTGTCACTACGACCCTCTTACAAATGTGCGCGTCGATCAGTTCAACGCCATTATCAAGTGTCGGTACCGTACCATATAGGTCGGTGTGTGCAGTGCGATATGCAGGCAATCTGAAACGCGCAACAGTGCACAGGAACTCACAAGAGTTGCACGAACGTCGCAATCATTGCGTCTGGCGGCGCGCCCTGCTCAGCCATTTCTGTTAGTTTCGTGCGTAGCAGCTTCTTCAGTTCCATCCAGTCCGTGTCCTGCAAAAACAGTGAAATCGACCATAGTTTTTTCAGCTTTTGCGCCTGTTTAAAAAAACACAACACAGAAAATGAAACTCTGTTCAATTGGAATCTGCAAAAAAACTGGACTGACATCGTTCGGGAATGCGCAGAGCACGCCAGCACAGTAGATGGGCAGCGTTGCGTGGCGGAGATCGACCGCGATTTCGAAAGGACTGTCAGTCGTTGAACCGTCATGAGTTTCTGTGAGCGAATGCAACAACAACTGGGAAGAGAAAAATCAAACAAATGACAGCAAAATGAATGTGTAAAAAACAAGCTTTTTTGAAAACCCGATCGGTTTACTCTGCGCAGACGTTGACGAGTACAGAAGTGGGTGAAAAAGCGGCCTGAACTTTGTGACCGTGAAGCCGCGGCCGAACGTGCGACAGAACAGCTGCACATAGTGAACGAGGCCGTCAAGAACACGGCTAACAGTGAGCTCAAGTTTGCAGATGACCAGTGCAAGCTGCGGCAGGCTGCAACAGCAAGTCGCCTGAATCGTGACTGCATGCATGAATGCGTGCATGCGGCAAACCAGCTCAGAAACAGACGGCAACATTTTGTGGTGTGTGCCTGATTGTCATCCACAAAATCCATCGATTCTCGGTGCGTTGTTTTGCAGCAGTGTTGCAGAGGACACTCACAATTCTCGTGTCACAAAATCGAACGCTGGCCACGTCTTGTACCACTCGAGCGAGGTGTGCGCGTCGAAGCAGACCAGCAGTCGGTCGAACTCGACTGGATTCGTTGACAGATCACGGGCACTGTAGCACTCGTCCACCAAAGGCAAACGGTCAGCTGCACAAAACACACAGTGCTGCATGGAAACGGTGACCGCGAAACAGTGAATTCACAATAGCCTGTTCAGTGGAACGCGTCGCTCCAAAATGGCTTCATGTGCTCCAAAGCTTGCGATTGTCATGCACAGCAAAGCAACCCAGACTATCAGGTTGGCGGATTTCTGCACGTGAAAAATCGTGAGACATGGTGAATCATGAACCAAACTAAAATTCAGGCGCCTGTGCATGACAAACGGGCTTTTTTAAAGCAAATGACACCAGTTCGGTTCGACACGCTTGAATAAATCAACAATACTAATGCAGAACAAAACGAGGTTTAAAAGCAAACAAACTACAAAGTACAAAGTTCGACCTGGTACAGAGTGCTCGATTTGATGCGTGCTAAGTTCAGCGGTTCTGAGAACGGACAGCAAGAGCACAGGTGTAAGCGCCTTCAAACAGCCGATGTAGATACTCATCACCTTCTCGTTCGCTGATTGGCTGGAACCACCGACCTGAATTGGAATCGCTATAGAAACAGTTGGTGAGACGAGAGGGTTGCAAGTTGCGACGAGAGATGTGTCTCGTTTCGTGGCAAAGAAAATGTCCAGGAAAAAACTGGACGTGACTTGTGTTCCGCCATTCCTGATCTATCTAACTAAATAACCAGACTCTGCCAACGTAGCCTAGTTCATTCTGCACTCTCAATTTGACCAACCACTCCCTCAGAAACGCCCCGCACAACGCACCGTGAATATCTGCAGCAATTTTCGCATGACGACCGCGACGACGCCCAGTTGCAGTTTGCCGATTTCGTCTGCCCAGACAGCGAGCGCAGGCAGCAGCACGTGCTGCGCAGCCAGCACCACCGACTCGTCCGTGTCGACCAGCGCACGCCACGTCAGGTCGTTCAGCTGTCAACAAGAACTACTGTACACCCACGCTGTTTTGTCGGCCCTTGGTCTCGTATTTGCCTGTCTGGTCTCATTTTCATTTCTAGCTTGCTGATTAGCAACATCATGCCGGTGAGATGGATCTGACTATGGTCGAACTCTGAATTATAGCCAATCAGCCGATTGGTTGGTGGTGATCACGTGATGCATGCTTTCTATGCAATGACAGACTCCGCCTCGCCTCGACATTAATTTCCGCACAGAAAACATGCATCATGTGATCACCAGCCAATCAGCTGATTGCCTATAATTTAGAGTTCGACTGTAAACAACACAATTTTGCAGTTGGCATGTTGGCCGATTGAGCAGGCGTTCATGTGAATGCAAAGTTGTGCCCAGTGTCACTGTTTGCCGATAGACCTGTCCAACACAAGCACACCCTGGCGTGCCCACCTGTGTGAACTTGTCACCATCTTCAACGTACAAACAGACGCTCGCCAATGCTCGCACCGTCGTCGCACGAACGCGCTGCGATTTGTCGTCCACCAAGATCTGTTGCAACATTGACAGCACCAACGATGACAGAAGCGCTGGCTACAAATCAACAATAACGTCGCCACCGTGCAAAGTCATCCGGTTTAAGCCAAGAGTAAAGGGACAACAACAGTCAAGGACAGAAGCACCACAATCAGACGGTAGAAAGAATCGAGCGGTCAAACTAGAACTCGATCCTCCATGAGAAATATTGCTGAATTACTTTCACAGCCAGTTTCCCTCCATTCAGATCACCTAGTTTCCACAACTTTTGAAACCGCTGCCCTACAGCTGGCAGCGACCGAAACCAAAACCAAAGCCGGGCTTTAATCGATCAGCCAAAGGCTCCTCGTCTCAGCACGGACAGTGCCGCTGAAGAGCTGATCCCCTCTTGGCTCCCAAAATTGTTGGTCGCCCATTCCCTCCCAAAACCCGCGGAATTTGGTGTGTTAGAAATCACATTTTCTTCGGGGACGGGCTTCAAAAAATGGATTAATGCAAAAAATGTACCAACCGGCAAATAAGGCGCTACGGCACCGCACGTTTCGACGACCAAAAGCCGGCGCTCCTCGTGTTTGTGATTCATCTGAATCGTAAAACCAACCAAAAAAATCAAACTAAAGCACGAAACATCGCGAACAAAGCTGAAAATTCAATTTTCAAAAATAAACTGCAGTGCTGACATTCGTGCGCGACAAGCACATGTTTCAGTGCATGATCATGATCATTTCGGTGTGACACGTTCGAATGAGCCGCCTGTACAAACCTGTTCCCAGCAGAGCGGCAGCAGCTGCGTCTCAGTGCGCGTGGCACCGGCGTGCGCAGCAAAATACGTCAAACTGGCGACCAACAGTGTTCGCTGGGTGTCGTCGGGTCGTTTGATCACGCTGAACAACTCGGCCAACAGCGGGGCGCTGTCTTCGCCCACAGACGTGCACGTTTCACTGTGTTCAGTGTTGCCACTGCTGCACTCAACTTGCTCGACCAACAAAGAAGTCAGAACAAGCAACGGTATGACGTCCTGCAGTTTGCGGCAACCAATCACTACGAAGCAAACTGCAATCACTCGTAGCGCTTCAACGCGAAACAAAGCCGGTTTGAAAAACGCCACCGGACACTCACAGCCCGTTTATTCAGCAGAACATTAGGCACGATTTTCGGCAATGACTCAGCGAGCAATTGCACGGACAACTGAGGCTCCGACAAGCACGGATCAATCTGTGAGGCGCAGGAATATGTTAAGAAAACAAAGGTTTTATCAAGAAAAAAACAGAAATTGGGAAATGAAATTGTCGGACTTGTTGCATGAGTTGCTCTTGTTCGGCTGCGTAGTGTAAATTGATGATCAGCTGCATTGTGGCGACGTAGTTGTTATTGACGACCCTGAAACAAAACAAAACCAATGCAACGCAAGCAACCTCCGATTGTCAAATATCGAACAAAAAACCGACCGTTCTCGCTGAATCAGTTCCGCTGACTGGAGTTTTTGCACGGTTCGCGTGACTTTCTCCGGACTAGACATTGGTGATTTGCGGTCAACGAACGTCGCATCACGATGGTCTGCTCTGGTCGATGAACGCAGTGGGTTGCTCAAATCGCTCAATTGCGTTAGTTCACTGCAGTCGAATTTCATTAAACGTATTATGACAACTCCAAACTCAGCAGTTCTAAAAAAGCAGAAAACACTGACCCAGTTAACCGTACGACATCGGCCTTGAGCAGATCGATTTCAGTCGTAAGCTCTTCGTTTCTTTTCAATAATTCATTGTTTTCCGAGTTCTAAAAGTCCACAAATCCAAGACAGTTGCAAAAAAGACACTAGACAGAGTGCACGTACGTCACACGAGTCAACAAAAAGAAAAACCATTTGTTTACAGCTGCAAAAGTGTTCACTTTACCAATTTATTCATGGCTTCCGTTGGGTCCATCATGAACTGTCCGTCATCATCAAAGAGCGCATTGATGTCCATGTCCATGTTGCACATCACCTCTGCGTCTTGCATTCGTGCCATCGAAGGACTCGCGTGACAAAACTCTCGATACAACGCGACCAGATCAACGGGCCGTGCAACATTCAGGCCAACGTCGTCCCAGTCTTCAAAGTCCTGAATTCACGGCCACGTGCACTCTCGTTTTCTTGTCATTGTTCTCGCTGTTTGCAGCAGCACACACACACACACACCCGGTGGTGGCCGTGAGTGGCATCTTCTTAAAACCGTGTCGGTAATCTGGTAATCCTACTGATGCCCGTGCGACGGTGTGGTGGTGCACCTCAGTGAACCTGCGGCCATGTGGCGACCATTTCCGCAGATCTCAAAAAATGCGTGCTCTCTCACCGCATGGACCACCACCAGTTCCACGCCGTCACACGTGCATGATGCCACTCCGAAAGACACGGACTGGTGTAATTTGTGCAACAAGAACTCCAGTGCAACTGAGCGCACTCTAGCGAAACTGCATCACCACTCAATTGGACGTTGTGAATGAACGCACTTTTCATTGCGAGTTGCATGAATGCACAGCACTTTAGTACCTGATCAGCAGCCTCTTCGGCGAACGTCACGCTCGTCATTTTGTAGTCGGTTTGCAGCAAATATTCATGCACCAAATAATTCACGGCTCGCTTTTCATAGGCCAACGGTGGCGTCTGCTGTGCAGGCAGGTTCGCATTCACCCCGGAGTGCACCTGCCAACTGGACTGGCCGGCTGACGGTTTCGCAGAGTCTTGATGAGCGTGCTGCGACTCGAGCGTTTGTTGTTGTTCTGCAACGATGACAAAATTTCCTTCATACAGCGTCAGTAACAGATTGTGTCAAACGACACGTGCATGGCAGCATCGTCGTGCGCGTCATGTGGTGACCATACAGCGACTCCATATAATTTCTCCAGTGATACTGCGTGCCTCCGTCGGAATCCCGACAGATGCTCACTGGCATGCGCCTGATCGCAACGCCATCATCGCGAAGCTCGCAACAAAAGCAGCCATCGATGCGAAACGCCGTTGTTTCGATTTCGCCAACCGCAAAACAAAACAAGAAACTCGTTTCGATTCGTTAAAAGGAATCGTCAACAAACCGGAAGCATCGGTCAGCTGTGCACGCAGCGAACAGATCGTTTCCTTTGCTTTGCGCAGTTCAAATTCAAGCACTGAAAATATTCGACGACAACTGACATGTTTTTAACAACTCAAATCAGTCACTGTGGGCGTGGGCGGCACAAGCAAACCGCCACCTGCAAGCCGATCGTCAGCCCGTTGCTCTGCATCGTCTGAGCGCGCCGTAAAATCGAGCGAGTCAAATGTTTGCGCACTTGATGTTCGGTCTGAAGAGCGTTCGTGACGTTTTTTTGTTATGTGTGCTTGCTCACTGCACTGGCTACTGGACTAGTGAACAATCAGCGCACTTTTGTGCAATCCATACACCGACATTCGAATTGCGGCACCGAGTTCAGTAAAAAAATCAGTGATAATTTGAAACAAGCAGCGCATCAGACTCACTCAACAGGGCGCCGTGTCCCTGTCGGCCGCCAGCGAACGCGAGCGAGCCGTGCGCGTTTTCGAAATTCACCGGATTCGAGAAGAAATCAGTGAGCCGTTTCAAGTTTCGCCCCGACTCCAGCAGTTCAGTGTGGAACTCGAGTGCGCTCAAAATGAAATGCTCATCGAGCAACAGTTTAGCAGCGGCGTCCAGCGTCAGCGGGCGTGGTTGCTCACTCAGAGGCGCCGGCTGTTTCGTGGTGCCGCCGCCGGTGAAATTCTCACAACTCGATGGAGTCGATGGACTTGCGATGTTGAACAAAACTGGCGGCGATGGTGTGCGCGTGTGACGCGATTCAAACGGATTGGCCATCGCTGTTTCCTTGGTTCTCAAACGATATGGCTTTCTCTCTCTGCGTTTTCCAGTGGTTCAGAAACGCAGCGCACAGATAACACCCAAGCACTCTCGATGTCGGGTGCAGTCAGTCGATCAGTTGACTGAACAGTTTATATCGATCATCCATGAAATTTCCGCTAATTCGCACGACTACATTTTTAAGACTGCCTTTTATTTTCTTGAATACTACAAAATCCGTCATTCAGCACATTATTACCAATGTGGAACAGTGATAATGATCATCAATAGAGCTCTAATGACAGCATATGAAAACTTCTGCGATGTGCCGAACGGCCAACACTGAATTCTGAACTACAGAAATATTCAACGCACAAGAACAACTACACTAATCTTACAATTATCGCACGTTTCTGCAAAGTTCGCCATTGTGACTTTTCATCGAAAAAAGAAATTTACAAATACATTTGATTTCTAACAATACGACACAGGAATTCCAAAAACACAGAACGTCTATTTGCAGCGTCCCGCGAGAAACTGCGGCCAGTATTTGTCATACCACTTTGGGCCGGCATATTGCTGATGCGTCCAGTGCCACTCCATCGCACGTTGACGTTCGATGTTCGATGGAAGCGCATAGAGATCGAGGAAACACGGATCGAACCATTTGTCGTCCGCTTCGGTCGTGAAGAAGATCGGCTCACCATACCAGGTGCCCGGCTTCCAGCCCGCTTTGTTCTTCATCAGCTCGTGCTCGACATCGCGCGATTTTCGCAGGAACTTCAGCCAACTGGAAAACAAGAACAACATGCGGTTACTTTTTTACGGATCACGAGAAATGATTTGAGGTTTGCTGCTGCCTCGCGGCGTACGTTTGTGCAGCAAACCTGGATGAAGGCGAAAACACCATTTAGTTTTTCGTCCGCACGCATAGACGTTGTTCTAAATCCCGTGCGCAAACTAATCGTGTCTGTAATGCATTAAGATAGCACGCACGACACGATTTCTAAACCGCGTGGCTATTTTTAAGTGTCGTGTCCGTGCGTACGCACAAAAAAATTAATTGCTAAACGCCCCTTGTGATTGCTGGTTGTTTTTGTCAACTACGAGCTTTCTTTCAATTGCGGACTGAATATCTTTCAAAGCAGCACAATTTGCAGAATGCACCGACTTTCGATCGCGCTCGGCCATGATGAACGGCTCCATCGAAACGTATATGTCGTTGTCCAACAATGCACGCCCCCTGCATCAAACTACTGTTTCGGCGTTTTTTATGCGAACTCATTCAGTGATCGTCTGTAGGTTGAATTTGTTCGATTTACCATTTTCTCTATCATTCAATGCTACCCGAATAAGTAAGTGAAGTGACAACTCAAATATTCAGTATCATAAGAGACCAACCGCATTCGCCGCTGCTGAAATCTCGTGTTCATGCTCAGAAAGCAGTAGCTGCCAAACGTCGCCAGCGCAAAACGTTTGCCTGCAGCAAAGCGCTCTGGTGATCTGCTTTTTGTGACAAGAATCAACTGACTTAACACACAGCATTCAGACGGCATGCCTTACAGTAGGGTTAAAAAAAATTGGGTTTTTGTTTTTTTTGTCAAAACAAAACTTTTTTACACGTCGTTTTCTCCAAAATGGCAATCTAACTCCAGAATATTACTCTGGACTTAGCCAAACACACAATTGAGCAAGAAAAGCTGGTTAAAAGTGTCCTTGTCGGTTCGTGAACAATAATCAAAACGTTGCTTTTCCCGCACAATTGAGTGGCGGATTCAATTGATACAAAATCGTTTTTTTAATTTTGGCGTGAAAAAAACGTTTTTTTCGTGCCATCCCCACTTACCAGTAAACCACGTGCGCATGTATGTGCGATTCACAGGGATCTTGCCGTAGCCACCAGCCGGCGGCATATCCTGCTTGTACGTTATCACCATGCTCGATGCTGTTTCGCGGGGGCAAGCAGCAGCAACGAACGATTAACGATCGGCTTTGTGTTCTCCCACCAAAATAAAGACGACGACACGCAACGTCACCGTGTCACGTCGTCTGGGGATTCGGTTTTGTCGATTCGAATGTTTATTTCTGCAAAAGCTGATCGTCAAAGCGAAAAAAAGAATCAACAATACTTCGTGCCGACGATTGACACAAAAACTTCCCCAGCCAGTTTTCAATTCAGCCAACACCCAACGGAGGATTTGTATACATTCTTAAAAGTGATTTTTTTGATTTTTCAAGATTTCAAGATTTCAAGATTTTATTTAACGCGCAACACCTTTAACAAAAACACAATGATAAACAATTAAAATAATGTCAAAATTATCAAAAAAAAAAGAATGAAACAAACAACTATTATATCATTGTTTTGTATCGGGTGTCGGATGTGGGCAAGAATTGCCCATGTATTTACCCTAAAACAAGCTGAAGTTGAAAAACATTTGGAGGCACAAACTCTATCCAAAAAAAAAAACTCAATTCACACACAAAACGAGAACCGAAAACTGAAGAACCCGAAACAATCAATAAACAAAAAAACTTCAATGAGTGGCTTTCTTAAACACAAGATAAAGAACAGCAACGACGCCTGTGACGGCTCAACACTATGATGAAAAAACCAAAAAAAACCAAAGAAACAAGTCTATGAGCTGTCTCTTCATTCATCATTTTATTTTGTTTTTTTTGTTTTTTTTTGTTTTTTTGCACATCTTTTTTCTTTCTTTTTTCTCTTTTTTTTAAGAGACGCAGAAACAGACATATCGCAAACACACAAACCCCCCCCCACCCCAGCACACCAAAAAAAAACGAACTCCAACACAAACCCAAAAAAAAACAAAAGAATAAAAACCCCCACCACCCACACAACAACACGCAAACACCACAAAAAAACAATCCACCCCACAAAACGAAAATAAAAAAATAAAAAACGAAATGCACCGAAGCAGAACAAACTGAACCAAACCAAACAAATGCAAAACCGAAACAAGAACGGCACGGCACGAAACTAAAACGCGAAAACCAAACAAATAAATAAAAACAGACCACATGCCAACGAAGAGACAACCGCGCGACAAACCAGCGGTTGTGCGGACTCCCCTAGTCAAGTATTGTAGAGAACTTTTTTGAAACAAAAGTTTTAATTTTTTGGTATTCGGATGAACGGAGATAGCTCTTAAACTGGCCAACAGTAGGGGATGAAACCGTGGTATCCTCAAGAGAATTCCACAATGATATTACTCTGATACTGAAAAAATGCTTGCGGACAGACGTTGTTGTTGTTGGAACTGTGAGCTTGAGAGTATGTCCCCGAGTGTTAGCACCATATCCTGGCTGGTGAAATACGAAGAAGTCATTTATATTAGGAACGAACAAACGACCTGACACTATTTTAAACACCAGAATTAGATCAGCAATAGTTCTGTTAATCACTAGTGGTAACAAAGAGAGTTGATCAAGACGTTGGGTATAAGAGCTCTGAAAACTAATTCCAGGAAGATATTTAGTGAAGGTTCTTTGTGGAGATTCTAACATTTTATTTAGTTCAAGCAAACTTGGGAACCAAACGGTTTGACAAAATGACAAATTTGGGAGGACTAGAGTTTTGAATAGTTTAAGTCTAAAACCTTGGGTTTTAACTCTAAAGCAACGTTTAATAAGACCCGACACGCTGTTTGATTTTTTAACGATTTTTTCCACATGATCCCTGAAAGATAGTTTGTCATCAATCAGCACTCCAAGATCTCTAACAGTTTTGGAAGATCGAATTTCTTGATCACAAATCGTATACTGGTACTTGTGATTGCATTTGCCCCCTAGATGCAAGATTTGAGTTTTATCTGGAGAAAGAGACAGTTTGTTTGAGTCCATCCAAAGCTCAATAGCATCAAGATCTTCTTGTAGCAATAGTCTATCTGAATCTGAAACAACATCTCGATAAATTTTGACGTCATCTGCATAAATCGCTATCTTGCTGTTTTTAATTATTTGAGGTAGATCATTTATGAACAAAGTGAAGAGCACTGGGCCAAGAACGCTTCCCTGTGGAACTCCAGAGGTAATGGAAACCGGCTGTGACGTTGATTTGTTAATGCGAACAACTTGTGTCCTGTCTTTCAAATATGACTCTATCCACGACAGCAGGTATCCAGTAATACCCATGTAATTGAGTTTCATCAGAAGTAAGTTATGAGGAATTTTGTCAAAAGCTTTTGAGATATCCAGATACACTACATCAACACCATATTTCTTATCTAGAGATTTTGTCCAATCATTTATACACGTCAGTAATTGTCCTTCCACACCCCGATTAGGAATAAAACCAAATTGAAATGGTGACAATATTTTTGTCTCCGCGCAAAAGTTCAAAATTTTGTCTCGGATAACTCTTTCAAAGACTTTACAGACATTAGAAGTTAATGATACTGGTCGATAATTGGTGATCTTTGCACTTTGTTTGGTTTTTGGAATGGGGTGAACAATTCCTTGCCTCCAACTCTTTGGAACATCATTCCAGTAGAGGGATGCATTAAAAAGTAGAGAAAGTGGCTCAGATAAAGCAACACAAAGTTTCTTTAGAAAGATTTGCGAAATTTTATCTGGACCACAAGCTGATTTATTCCGCAGTTTACATAGATATGAGTAAACAAGTTCTGGTGTAACAGTTCCTGGTGAACGTAGTCCTTGTCTACCATCCTCTAATGATACCCACTGCGTCCCATCGTTGCGTGTGAAAAAAGAGGCAAACATATCGTTAAATGCTGCTGCTTTTTCCGCATCTGTAGTAAGCGGTGTCCCATCTACTGTTTCTATAACTGGAATGTCCCTGCTACAACCAATTTTCTTTTTTACTGCTGACCAAAATTTCCGAGGATTTGGATGTGAAAGTGCCCTTTTTTCAGCCGCATATCTTTCTTTTCTCTTCATTTTATCTATTATTCTGGATACCACCCGAAACGAAAGGTAAGAATTTATATTCCGTCTGTTGACACGGCGTAGTCTTTCCTGAGTTTTCAACAACTTCTGTAGGCGTGGAGACCAGGGTAATAGTTTTCCTGATGACTCTGAAATTCTAGACGTAGGTACATAGTTATCAATCAAAACTTTGCAAGTTTCTTCAAACACGTCACTCATCTTTTCAACTGAGTCACACATGCTAAAAACTTTTCTCCAATCCACTTCCAAAAGGTGTTGTTCCATCTTTCCCCATCTTGCTTTGGAGTAATCTTTAAATTTGAATATTCTCGGTTTTGATGTGATTTTTATGGACGTTGTGACATGTATTGATTTGTGATCACTTGGTTGTTCTGGATATCCAAATGGATTCAAGATTTCACATGCGGTAACAAGTTCTGGTGTAGAAACGAAAGCTAAATCAAGATAGTTGTCATTTCTAGTTGGGAGGTCAACCATTTGAAACAGGCCTAGTTCGGCAATTTTACTTAGAAACTCCAAGTTTGTTTTTCTATCTTGATACGTGCTGAAGGTTGGATGCCAATTTAATCCAGGAAGGTTAAAGTCACCAAAAATGAACGATCCAGTGCCATCACCAGAAATTGTCTCCAGAAGCTGCAAAAGGTGGTGCCATGCAGGCACATTAGAAGAGGGTGAGCCTGGGACACGATAAACAATTGAAATTGTAAAAGCGCAGTTGTTTAAGAAGATTTTGATTGTCAGGAGCTCGAAATTTTCGGTGCAAATGGTACAATTTTCAATAATTTTTGCTTTGACGGATTTCGGTACCAAACACAACAGACCCCCTCCACGCTCACCGTAGTTCCGATCCAAGCGAAATATTTGAAAGTTATGGTCAGTTACCGCAGCATTTCTAACAGTATCATTCAACCACGTCTCTACGAACAGGTAAATAGTAATCTTTGTTTTGCTCTGATCGCCCAGAATTAAACCATCTAAGAGATCTCTCCGTTCTTGGGATAAAATGGATCTGACATTACAAAAATAAAAGCAAAGAGTTTGATGAGAAAGATTTTGTATTTGACCTGGAGAGCCGCGCACCTATTGTCCACCAGCAGCCGCACTGTTGCCTCTCGCGTCAGCCATGCTCACATCCTCAGCCGCACGAATCGACTCTAAAAAATTTGCAGAAAACGGATCGGCCACAAACTGACAATGCCAACGGTTGTTCACTTGCACTGATTTTCGAATTGAAAAACGGCCATCAAACGACTCTCGCAAAACACATTTCTTATTTTCCTCAGACATACTCCTGAACTTGTACAAATTCTGGCGTGCCTGCGCCTCAATGGTTCTTTGTGCTAGCGTTTTATCAGAGCGAAAATAAATGAATTTTGAATCACCGAATCTCTTCCAATTTTCGCGCAGTCGTTTTTTCGCGTCAGCCGTTGCCAACTTCACTTTGAGCAGACGCGGCGATTTCGGTCGGCCATCGCTGCGCACCGCATCCGAATACGATCCCATCCTGAAGACGGTCTCGACATCATCACGGTTGCCGCCAACGTCCTGAAGCACGTCCCTCACGAATTTCAGCTCAGTGTTCGCGGTTTCGTCGTCGCGCTCCGGCCTCGACAGCACTTTCCCCGGCATGCGTTCCGGCCAGCCCGCCAGAACCAGATTATTTTGTTTGTCCTTTCGTTCTTGCATTTCAGCCTCCAGCGCAAACTGTCGCGAAATCTCGTGGTCCATCGTCAGTGCTGAAGTGACCTCCGCCGGCATGACGGAGGCCGGTGGGCGACCCCAATCCGACGGCGGCGGCTGAGCATCGAAATGTTTCGCGACCAATTCTGCCATCAACGAGTTTTGAGCAGTCAGCATTTCCACAATTTTCGTTGACTGCTGCTCTTGTGACTCAATGAATTTATTCATCATCGTCATTTGCGTTTGCTGCAAATCAACCAGCTTGTTGATCGACGTCACCAACAGTTTTATATCTTCCGACGCCATATTGTCAGCGCCTGAATTATTAATTTTCTTTATCTGTGGTGTGGTGCTCGTTGAAGATGACGACGACGACGACACCTGTGCACGATTCCGTTTCGTTGTGAATATCGGTGATTGAAGAAACGACATCAATTGAACCGGCGGCCTGTGCCACCCCGCTGACGAACAACGTTCCTTGGGTTGTGTATGGGTAAATACGCCAATCATTGCGCTACAGCAACCGCCGAAACAGCTGTTTATGACAAAAAAACTTTGAAATTTCTTCTGTTGATGTAAAAGCTCAGTCAAGCGCCAGCCAAGCACAAAATGAATGTTGCAGAACCAAAGTTTGCATGCAAATCTGTTTCTGCAATTTGCAGAAATCCGCTGAACAAATTTCTGCAAACGCTCCAAAATTTCTGCAAAAAACCGATGTTTTTCTACAAAAAAAACCTAGTGTCCGGTCCGGTGCCTTCTCGGTGAGTGAGGGGGGGGGGTGCGCAGCACGGGCAGCAAATTTTCCTGAGGGGGGTCAGTGCAGTCAGTACCGAAGACGAGGGGGGGTGGGGGGGGGGTACACCCCCCCAGAGCACCCGAGACCTCCGCGTGGGGGGGGGGGGGGGGGGGGCACACGCGACACCCACCCCCCAAAACCTGACACTGGACCATCCACACCCCCCCCCCCTCGAAATTTGCTAGACACCCCCCCCCACCCCCCCCTAGATGGACTTAAGTAACAGTGACACCCCCCAAAAATTTTCTCGGACCGCCCAAAAATCATGAATTTTTGCTCAAAAATCGTGATTTTTTGTCTTTAAAGACCATAATATAAGCTAAATATATGATAACTTGACATTCTTCATTGTAATTTCAAAGATTTTGCAGCAAAATTTAGCGTTTTTCCTTCAAAATTTAAGCGAAAAAATCTCATGGGTGGGGTGGGGGGTGTGCACCCCCCCCCAGAAAATTTTCTACAATAGTGCACCCCCCCCCATGGCCCACGCCTGGGGGGGTGTCACTGTACCATGACTGACACCCCCCCACTGAAAAATTTTCGGCACCCCCCCTAGGGTTAGGGGCTTTGAAAAAAAAATTTTTTTTTATTTTTTTTTCGTTTTTTTTTTAAATTTGGATTTTTTTTTCAAACTTAAAAAAATTTGAAAATTTTTTCTTCTACTTTGCTCTGAAAATTCGATTTATGGCATAATTTTTTGAAAGTTCAAACCAAATTTTCTTCCCAACTTCTTTGTGTGCTTAGGTAAATGTCATTATTTGGTCATTTTGACCGACGTACTCCATGTTTTTCGATTTGGATGACTTCTAGAGTCAATTTTTACCGTTGAAATGACTTAACTGAATTGAAGAGTGGGCTCTCGCCATGTGGCAGATAGCATAGCTGGTTGAACCTGAAAGTAAGTGTCTTGGGGGGGGGGGGCGACCGGGTCGACAGGGGTTGCCGACTTAGCTACAGCAAACAGGAATTTTTGAACACAGTCAAATTTTGGTAATTTTCTAAAGAGGAACCACTAAGAACGGTTCAATATTCAAGTACACGTGAAAAATTGCCCTGTTTTACTGTTGAAAATGCAACTTTCCCTCTATGAAATGGACATAATTTCAATAAAACACGATTTTCGCTCTTATAGTTTCCCGGATCGTTCTGAAAATAGTCTAGATGAACTCAGCTCGACGAGACGCTTCGAACGAACCTAACTTGTAATAAAATTTAAAAAAAAAAATTTTTTTTTAATTTAAAAAAAAAATCCGGATTTTTTTTTCGCCTAACCCTACCCCCCCCCCCACGTGACGACACCCCCCCCCCCCTCGAAAATTTGCTTTCGCCTTCGGTACTGAGTGCAGTACCGAAGACGAGGTGTAAAATATAAAAATCGTTTTTAAAAGAGGTGTATGCCCGCTGTACCGCTATATCGACTAAAGAAAATGCAAAAAAGTGTGCGAACCAATAGGAATTTAACTAAACTAAACTAACCGTCTAGATCCACAGATTTTAAATATGTTATTTGTTTTTTGCGCGCACTGTTATTTTGCACCAAAAATAAATAAAACATTTGTTTTTAGCCCACTTTTTGCCCTCATAATGAAAACCAGCAATAGTAGCCAACCAAATTGATTTTGACGTTGATCGAACCGTCTAGTCATCATACTCAAGTCGGTTGGGACATTTGTACTTTGTAATGCTCAAAAATGGGCTAAAACCAAGATTTTTGCCAGTTTTTTGAGTAAAATAAATGTCTGATTAAAAAGCAACTGTCTTTTTCGGAACCTACAAAAGCGGGCGAGCTGATTGATGTCAAACTCGCATTGTTTTACACCTGTTTCAATAAATTTTCACGTAAAATATAAAAACCGTTTTTAAAAGAGGTGTATGCCCGCTATATCGATTAAAGAAAATGCAAAAAGGTGTGCGAACCAATAGGAATTTAACTCTAAACTAACCGTCTAGATCCACAGATTTTAAATATGTTATTTGTTTTTTGATCGCACTGTTATTTTGCACCAAAATTAAATAAAATATTTGTTTTTAGCCCACTTTTTGCCCTCATAATGAAAACCAGCAGTAGTAGCCAACCATATTGATTTTGACGTTGATCGAACCGTCTAGTCCAAGTCGGTTGGGACATTTGTACTTTGTAATGCTCAAAAATGGGCTAAAACCAAGAGTTTTGCCAGTTTTTTGAGCAAAATAAATGTCTGATTAAAAAGCAACTGTCTTTTTCGGAACCTACAAAAGCGGGCGAGCTGATTGATGTCAAACTCGCATCGCATTATACCTGTTTCAATAACTTTTCGCCTAAAATATAAAAATCGTTTTTAAAAGAGGTATATGCCCGCTATATCGATTAAAGAAAATGCAAAAAAGTGTGCGAACCAATAGGAACTTAACTCTAGACTAACCGTCTAAATCCACAGAATTTAAATATGTTATTTGTTTTTTGCTCGCACTGTTATTTTGCACCAAAGTTAAATAAAATATTTGTTTTTAGCCCACTTTTTGCCCTCATAATGAAAACCAGCAATAGTAGCCAACCAAATTGATTTTGACGTTGATCGAACCGTCTAGTCATCATACTCAAGTCGGTTGGGACATTTGTACTTTGTAATGCTCAAAAATGGGCTAAAACCAAGATTTTTGCCAGTTTTTTGAGCAAAATAAATGTCGGATTAAAAAGCAACTGTCTTTTTCGGAACCTACAAAAGCGGGCGAGCTGATTGATGTCAAACTCGCATCGCTTTATACCTGTTTCAATAAATTTTCGCGTAAAATTTAAAAACCGTTTTTAAAACAGGTGTATGTGCGCTGTATCGATTAAAGAAAATGCAAAAAGGTGTGCGAACCAATAGGAATTTAACTCTAAAGTAACCGTCCAGATCCACAGATTTTAAATATGTTATTTGTTTTTTGATCGCACTGTTATTTTGCACCAAAAAAATAAAATATTTGTTTTTAGCCCACTTTCTGCCCTCATAATAAAAACCGGCAATAGTAGCCAACCAAATTGATTTTGACGTTGATCGAACCGTCTAGTCATCATACTCAAATCGGTTGGGACATTTGTACTTTGTAATGCTCAAAAATGGGCTAAAACCAAGATTTTTGCCAGTTTTTTGAGTAAAATAAATGTCTGATTGAAAAGCAACTGTTTTTTCTCGGAACCTACAAAAGCGGGTGATCTGATTGATGTCAAACTCACATTGTTTTACACCTGTTTCAATAAATTTTCGCGTAAAATATAAAAACCGTTTTTAAAAGAGGTGTATGTGCGCTGTATCGATTAAAGAAAAGGCAAAAAGGTGTGCGAACCAATAGGAGTTTAACTCTAAAGTAACCGTCCAGATCCACAGATTTTAAATATGTTATTTGTTTTTTGATCGCACTGTTATTTTGCACCAAAAATAAATAAATATTTGTTTTTAACCCACTTTCTGCCCTCATAATAAAAACCAGCAATAGTAGCCAACCAACTTGATTTTGACGTTGATCGAACCGTCTAGTCATCATACTCAAATCGGTTGGGACATTTGTACTTTGTAATGCTCAAAAATGGGATAAAACCAAGACTTTTGCCAGTTTTTTTGAGTAAAATAAATGTCTGATTAAAAAGCAACTGTTTTTCTCGGAACCTACAAAA